>DWLR01001261.1:0-19081 GCA_018246295.1 Papilio alexanor hazarajatica
AGTAAATAGGGATTAATTCCAATTCGAGATAATACTCGATCGTGTAGCGACGGAGAAGTTATTATCAAATAAAACCGTTATAACTAATACGGTAGCCACTCGAAAGATAACCGGCGCAATGTAAACAAACATTTCTCACATTTATCATTCGCATTGATAGCAACAAAGTTAAATATTGCACCTTTACGTATCTTTTAATTCAGTTAGGATAGGCAATAATGACAAAGGTTGAGCCTAACTATACATATTATATATATATTAGGGGCACGAAGCAAGTGATCTAAACCAAACTTAAAGTACATATATTAGGTTCTGATGCCAAATCTTTTCACATATCCTCTAATTTTTCCCAATTTTCAATGCAACTCTTTCAAATTATGAATGAAGAGGTTCTTCAGGTTTATATGAAGCAGTAGCCATTCAATGTCTAGTGAACAGTTGGATTTGTGTTATCCATAGAAAGTTATTAAATTCAAACGTGTTTATACAGACTACATTATAATCGTTTTCAGAGCGCCAGTTCCGTGTATATGGAATCGATGCAGATCCTGGAGCACTGCCGCAAAAGCGTCGGCGTACTCGGTGGAGTCGTTCTCTACAACAACAAGTAATAAACAATATCTTCTAATTATATAACATTGCTAAGAAAACACGAAAATTAATTCTGTCCTGATTTGTTTTTAATTGATTTTGATGATATTGAGACCATGGAAGTAAAATTAACATACATTTTTTTTTCAAAATGCAGTTTCATTGTAAATACATTAAGATGTATTTTTTATACATACACATTTTTCAACAAAGTATCGTTTTGACAAAATATAATGTGACCTGTTTTGTTTTTAAACGATTTATACGTCGAATATTGGTGTTTAAAATACATTAATTAAATGTCACCGAGGGCTGAAATAAATATTTTTATGTCACGCAAGAGATATTTTATGAGTTTATGTCTGTTTATCTGTATTGTAGAAAATTAAAAAAGATTAAAATTAATACTTACAAAAAACTACTACGGTTTTATTCAGAATCATCGCGACACAACTACCACCGAGTCTTACATCCTACCTGACGGTAGTGGATCCTTATCGAATAAAGTCCCCCGCGGAGACGCTCGAAACTGAGACGCCTTTACCATTAGGCGCTCAGCTGCTCGTCGTCTACGTGGGGAAGAAAATGTATGACACGTTGAAGAAACACGCCGACAAAATGCAGGAGTTCTATCAAAACGGCGAGGAAATGATTGCCAAATTAAAAAAGGTTTAAGATTACAAATATTTTCATTAGTATATTAGAGATTACAAGCGTTATAAAAATCTGATCATATTTTCTAGCTACAAAAGTCACGCAAAGGCAGGCCTTTAACTAGAAAAAAAGGTTATTTGGTTCATCAAATCCCTGTATGGATTGCAAGATTTTATCATTCGATAGTACTTACTACTCTGTAATAATGGGATTGGACCAATACACATACTATAAATAATATTATATTTTATACTATTTACTCTTCATATCAATCCAGATTGACTTTTTCCACAGATGCAAGAAGCAGAACGAGAAAGACAAAGAGAATTTCCACAGGGCGGTATGAAAAGAGACAAGTCTTTGCTGTTCACAGCCGTCCCTGAAGAGGATCATACCATGATATCGCCGCCTAACAGAGAGCATAGCTCGGAAAACAGAAAGCCCAGCATGCCCGATGTTGTCCCCTTCACTAACAAGCCTCGCCCCAGGCCCAACAAACTGTCGCTCAGCTTCAAAACGCAGAAGTCTCTCGACGAAGACGCATTGGAGAATGAAACGAAGTTCACGGGACAAACAAGCGTGTGTTCCACACCGATGGTCGAATACAAGAGGCTTCACGGAAACATGCTGTCAATTTGTCAAAATCCAGACAATCAAGCACTGGAAAAATCACCAGACGTGGAACCCGATGTTTTAAAGAACATAGAAAATAGTGCCAAATTAAAAATAGAGAGTGAGAAGAGGGACAATAAGATGGTTCTTGATATCAATTGCATAGCCGATCATTTTATAAATAAACCGGAGCCTATAAGGAAACTTGCTAGTGTTATGGACATTCAGGAAACCTTTAGGAAGATTTCCAACAGAGCGACGTCCAAATTTAAGTTAAAACGTTCGCAGAACGAAGACGATTCGCCGTCAGAAGAGGCGAGAAGCCCGAGCACGCTCACAATAAACGACCCACTGTTTCCGGTGTTCAGGAACGACGGTGTTGCCATTTCAGAATCACTATTCAACCAATACCTCGAGCAGTATTATTCTAAAATGAAACAGGAGTGTAAAGAAGAGAACATGTTTAATTTCAATATTAAACTTGGCGAGCCGGAGAAGTTTGAAGACTTCGATTCGGACATGACAAAATCACCGCAGCGGACTCCGAAGAAAACAGTGAAAGACTCCAATAAAACGATAACAAGTGACCAATCTAGGCGGAAGGCTCTATCTCTACCTCTTAAATCATTGACAGAGAGTACAGAAGCAGCGGTTGATTCGGACACGGTTAGTTTTAAGAAGAAATTAACTGGGGTCCAACTGACGCCGCTTATGGAGAAGTTGAGTCATTTAGCGTTCACGTCTGACAAATCCAGCGGCTACAGCAGTAGGGTGATGACTCCTTTAGAAATTAGAGAGTTTCTAACTCCAGCTGCAGAACGCCAAGTCAACTTTTCTGACAGGTGAGATTTTTTATATGTTAATATTGTAATGAGAGATTTAGAACACGTACAGTAAACGTACATGTAGTAAAAATAGATTTTTTTTTTAACAAAATCAAGGTTTTTGTACATTAAAAAAGGTATGTTCAGTAAGTCGTTTGTGACATTATATGAGCAGCCAATTCGCATCATAAAAAGTCTTAGCTTACAAATTAACGAATCCTCCAGGAGTAAATCCCACCGCGAGGATTCAGACGGCGAGTCGGAGTCGGAGAGCGAGCTGGAGCTCCTGCCGGAGTACAGCAGGCACGCGGTCAAGTGCGCGCTGTTCGTGAGCGGCCTGCACAACATGGCGCTGCTGGCGCTCGTCGACGTCGAGGCCGCCAACAATGTTGATACTATTAATAGTTTGGTTAGTATCTTGATGTTTGGGAAGAGAAGATAAGTACGAGAAATCTATTTTTTATTAAATAATGTAGGTAAAATTTGTGAAGAGGTAAAATATTGCGGATTAGGTTAGTTTTCGATTATGTGGCTAGTCATTGTCATTATACATTTAGTACAGATTTATATTAATTATTCTTATTATTATATATTTAAAATAATAGGCTATGTGGGAACAGCAGTGGAAAGAAAAAAATCCCAGTTTTCTGGGAAATCGATGAATCTAAATTTTATAAATCGCTTTTGCTTCTCAAACTTTGTTACTTTGCCTTTCTAGACACTACTATTATTTTTCTGTTCGTAGTGGGAAACATCTCTGAACGCGCTGGGCCCAATAGAGCAGAAATGCATGGAGCCGCTGCCGGCGGAGGGGGAGGCCAGCGACTACAGCTACCTGATGTTGGACCCCGACTGGGGCTCTGTGCGTAAGGGCGGGCCATGGGCCGCCATGGACATCGCCACCATGGGACTCATTCACAACGAATTCACCGAGGACCCAGAAATCTCTGAGTATATATTGAGGTATGTTCTAAGTCGTGTTTGATTAAATTCAGATTCAAACTCAGCTCTCGCCTCTTTAATAATGATTCAGATTTTTAGTATCTTAGTTAAAGACCTGACGAGATTGTTTTTGTTTTAATCGCAAATCTTGAACGAGCCCTGCCTTCTGTATGAAAAGTGCAACTATTTCCCTTTCGTGTCAAGTTTACGTTATGATAATAAATGTATTTGTAGGAGCGAAGAGAGCGTGGTGGTGGGCGCGTCGTGCGGCGGCGGGCAGCTGTACTACCAGGAGGCGGGCGCGCGGCCGCCCGGCCCGCCGCCGCCCTCGGACGCCTTCGCCGCCGCCCCGCTGCGCGCGCGCCGCCGCCTGCACCGCGACCACTGCGCGCTGCTGCTGTAGGCCGTCGCTCCTACATTCACGCAGCTCGCTAACACATGCTATCCTTGCACTTGTTGTTTT
Organism: Papilio alexanor hazarajatica; assembly: GCA_018246295.1. Classification (NCBI taxonomy): domain Eukaryota; kingdom Metazoa; phylum Arthropoda; class Insecta; order Lepidoptera; family Papilionidae; genus Papilio; species Papilio alexanor. Next base: position 4,087 of record DWLR01001261.1, read on the forward strand.
TTTATTTTATTTTTATCATTGAAAGTGAAAAACTCATTCCGATGACGGTCACGATCATCGCTCATTGCATACTTATTGCAAGATACAAGGGCAATCGAGGCGTTGCCGGGTCGGCGTCTGATGAGGTATTACCTTAAGTTTTAAATTGTCTTAGTATTCCTGGTGTCGTCATATGTGTGAAGCACAATCATTATTTTAGTTTGATCGGAAAATTACAAGCGATTTTTTTTTTTAATTTTCGGTTTTAACCTTTAGAGTTTGGCACGCAACCAACGTAAGAACGTTAGTAATTCAAAGTGATTTTATTTTATTCAAATACTTGTCAATTGTCATATCTATGTATATGAATAGCCTTATAGACCAATTTAACTATATTATACAATATTCTTGTGGAAGACAATTAATGAATTTCTGCGAACACAACGAAAATCAGTCTTAAACTCTTGTTTAAAAGAGACAAGATTCAAAATGACAATGTGGACATTACCACAACAGTTGATACGTAAGTTTTTTTTTAAATTAACCAGTTGTTAAAATGTTAATTGTGATTACGGACTTGTTCCAATTACTCACTAATTCAGTCCTACTACCGCAACCGTGTCGTTTTTAAAATTTATCTTTGAAAATACATCTAAAACTCACACCGGCTAATTTCATTTTATATTTGAAGTTTTTACACTTATTAATTTTAAGTGTACTTTGCTATTAACATCTGTCCCACTTTCTAAAAATACAAGAAAGACTCATTTCAAAATGAACGTACTCAAACATATGCGCATATTGAGAAAACGTAATTTGCACTTAGACTACATAACTCAAAAAAAAAAATAGTTCTATTTCTATGATATGAAAAATAATTCTGTGCCATTCCAATGCAACCCCTCCATGCAAATGTTCCGTCAAAAATTAGTACCGAAAACTAACTCGTATATGCCAAAAACTAAATGCCTTTAAATTATTCTCAATACTTTTTACTAGTGGTTAGATTCGTTAAGACAGCAATTTACTTAGATCCCCCTTAAGGGCGTCATTTTCTTTGTATTTTGGATTTAGCTCTACTTTTTATCTGTAGTAAACTTTATAGAATCTAGTGTAGTATTCGACTTAGCATAAGGAAAACTTACGTTCTGTTGTGATGTAGAATGCATCCGATGCATTTTCCTTTTATTGTTCTGCTATTATTAAAGTCCGATATAATTATTTTTAATATGTCATTCTAATTTGCTGTAATTTGTTTACTTAACTCATTTAGCCATAGTACAATTTAATAGTTCTAGGATTATCGTTCGGTGTTAAGATCTTAGTGAAATAGTTTCTCAACCCATTTAAAATGTATCTAAATTCCGGATAAACAGTTCTTGCTTACCTTGTTTGGGAAATAATACCATAATTAGTCTGTAGTAATGTTACAGGTGAAACACATATCTTCGCCCTTGTCTTTAAAAATACATATTTATTAACAGTTGGAAACTTGCAGATCGATCGATAGTGCGCTTACTGGCTGAAGATCGTTTCTATCGACAAGTACTCAATTTTTTTCTAAAATTTTTCTCTTATTTATCGCACAGCATCTTTATTATATTCCTATTTGTGAGGATCTACTTATTTCTAAATATTAGAAATCTTTTTATGTGAAAAAATTTATATGTGCAGTCGGCGTCATATGTTGCAGTCTGTATTGTTTTACTATTTACATAATTTCTTGTCCCATCGACACCAGCCTTGACCTTCGACAGTTTATAATCGAACTAGACATTATAATGTCAGCTATTTGCGAACTGTACACGATTAGTTCATCGTGTACAATTTAACGTGTCTTTTCTCGAGTTTTTAAATTTTTGAAGTCCAATATCCAAAAAATTACTGATTTTTTGCTAATGTTATTACGTTAAAGTTTACTTTATAGTGGACACTCATTCTCAAACTTTTTTTTCATATACATCTGGCGCCGAATGTACATGAGTACATAGTAAAGGGGTAATTTTAAAATTTTATAAAATAAAATCCAGTTTTTATGCTCACTGACCTTGCCATTAGCTCGTAAGTTCTTTTGTCACACTGTAGGTTGATATTGCTAGTCTGCTCAATCTTGCCATCCGACTGTTTATAGCGTAGAAAACAAAATTGTATAATTATTTTAAGACAAAACATGTTTTTAAAATAAAACTACCTTCCATTATATTGCTGCTTAGCTAAGCAATTAAATTTTCCTTTAAAATATACTTTTAACATTTACTTTCCTAATGTTAGGCTTACACTCGTAGCCTTCAATTTGTCCATAGCAACAAGCAAAAGCAGCTTGCTACTTTATATGATAATCAATATTAATTTAAGATAGTGCTGTACTTCTATTAGTTTCTATGATTTTTTAGTGTTGCGTAAACAGTTCCAGTAGCTACATTATTTTAGCTGGTTAATCTATTGATGACAGCATGATTAAAAGTACAAAAACCATAACATTACGAAGCACCTCATAAAAACAAAGTTAGGCTTTTAGTTTAATGGTATATTCTTTCAATATGCATCAAGTACTCACCACAGTCTATTTCCAAAACCAATACTGTCACTAAAAGTTAACGACACAGAGACAATTCGACAGACATTTACGGCTCTTGCCTTTGTATTCGTTCTATTGATTACGGCCTTGATGCATGCAGCAAACTGCCCGGAAGCGAAGAGATGTTTGATATGATACTGGTGTGGATTTGGTTCGTTCCAGCGACCGGTTCACTATGCGAAACCGAATCTAATATGGCGCAAACTACATTCCGTTTTCGTGTCAGTTTGCTATAGGCTTCAAACTTCGCTTCGGTTAAGGTTCGCTTTCGCAGCTGTGTGCTACATGCGTAAATAATCAAAATAAACCAGAAAAAAAGAAAACAACTTACAGTTAATAAACTGTACTGAGTAGTTGAAATATCAACTACTTCCTGAGCTAACTTCAAAGGCTGGGCGACGAAAATAGGGGATACTTACTACGTACTTAGGGTGATACTTAAGTGGTATATTTTAGTATTTTTTAATAAACACATTGTGATGACATGCTGGACATGACTGGATGGCATGTCTAAAATACTTTACGACTTATGTAACTTATGTTCGTGCAATATCCTTTTTTTATTTCGAGCTATGCATTTAGTTTTAAATTGTTATTTCAGTATTTTGTTGCATTTCCACAAATACTGAAAATGTTAAACATTCCATTTATTACGAAATCTATCTATTTAAACGCGTCCAACTCAAATCAATATGCAATTTATATGATATGTGGATTTTATACTCCGTCTTGCCTATATTATTTTGTTACTATTATTGTTTTGTTATTTCCCATGCAATAAATATGTACCATGTTAGTAAATAGGACACGTTAATGTAGTATCTATTTTTAATTATTATACATAAATATTGTTAATAATTTTAATAAAAACCCTATAGTGATAGTTTTTTTTTTCTACCTCTAACATATTAAATGAGATATTACGTGTTATCGACAAATCTAAAGATTAAGTGATTTCTAAAGATTACCTTGCTCTTAAATACAATGCTACGCGAGATTTACAATGATGACAGATTGCCGAAGCCAGCGGAGGTTGGTTTAACTGATTTTTTTTTTCGTATCAATCGTATTTGCCACGATTATTGTATGGCTGTGCTTTTGCAGCCATTCTCGTGCTGTGAAGTTGTTTTAAAGAGCATTTTTAACCCAGTAAATGCAAGTCATGTAATGTGAATTATGTACTAAATAATATATGTAATAATAAATTTACCATATAAACACCAATTTATAAGGATTTGTTACAGCAAAAAAATCATGAGGTGACCACATAATTTTGCCAAAACCCAAGTTCTAACCGAATGGGGTAGAGTAAGGACATCGGGATGAGAACGGGAAGAGAATGAATGAAGAAAGATCGAAAATATGTTACAAAACTATCATTTATTCAACAAGTCGCTCACAACACAAAACTACGCTAATGTTACTTTACCAAATCTATAATTATATATATCATATATATTTATGCAGTAGATACATACTACTATGTGATAAATAAAATGCATATGGATCACCGATAGAGAGATTTGATAGTTTGCGCGGGTGTTAGCATCGCGGTAGTTTCAATAGATTTAGAATAGATCGGATTGCGCGCGACTTCTCTCTTGAGTCTTGAGCGAGCTTCGGCTTCCCTACGGCCGCGCGGCGGACAAACCGTTCGCAAAGACGTTGGCGAGACAATTTCGCTAACGCTTCGCTCCGCCGACTGTTCTCGGCGCCCATCGGCCGTCCCGGGAATTTCGGCAACGGCCATTTCAAAACGACTTTCTCAACAAATATTTTCGAACAACTTCGACACAGTTACGTTTTTTCAAGGAACTTCATCCTTTACTTCTTGTTTCAATACCTTTTCAAAACAAACAAAATTAATATTAGACTTAGTGTATGAACTTTATTAGAAGCTAACTTTACATTCTAGAGGCGAACGCGCCCGTACGAGGCGCGGCGCCTGACTTATGCTACGACCCTTGTCATGCGACGCCCAACGCTACGAGCTAAGCAAAGTGAACAGTGAGCGGCCGGCGGCCGTCGGCCGGCGAGTCTTAACATTATTACAGAGTCATTTCCATTTCATTAATCCGTCCTAAGTCCGGCCCCGACGGGTACAGTATAAATGCATTACGGACGCCGGTCACACAATTTGGGGTGTGTTGTATCAAAATCTATGTCGCCCACAGCCTCACCGGCTTACTAATATCGACCTGCAAAGTCAAAGAGGGGCGTAACCAGTGTGCCACGCGTGACACACCGGCCACTGTTGAAGGTGTTCTATCGATTCATCAAACCAAAAGTCACAATTTACTGCTGCAGGTTGCATTTCCTTTTGATTGCAGGTGAATCGATAGAGCCCAAACAACAGAAACATTAAATATTACATGTAATACAATACAGAATCTTAAAATTTAATAGTTTAGTAAAATAACTACTTTCACTACAGGGGGAACCCTTTCATCACATCTTTGGCATGCACTCATATTGCAGAGTGACCACATGCAGTTCTAAACACAATATCAATTTTTCGTTATAAACAACTTACATAAGTTTTATGGGCGAATTGTGCCCTAAAAATTGCTCTTAAATAGTGATATTGCAATCCTTATTAATCCTCATATAGGAGTTATAGCAGTGTTCTATATGGTCACTGATCAAAATTGTACAAATATAAATAGTCTAAATAGTTTGTAGAACATTGCTTGTAAAATAACTTTGATAAGTGTCCCATACCCAATTCACAACCTTAACAGTATAGATTAACTTATATAAATACAATAATGACAAGTGGTTTAAGCTCCTTAGGATTGTGAAGTCACCAATAGCATTGGCATTTACAAAAGTGTTTTTTTTTTAATAATTTATCTTAGCATATTAGACCAGTGGGGTCTACTTTTTATTTGAGCAATCATTGAATATATTAAAACTTACTCTTTTGCATCTTAGTGTTTCGTTTTGTATCATTTACAAAAGTAATAAATGAATAAAATGACCTGACCTGAGTTAAATTTATATTAAGTAAATTTTAAAATTTTCATTTTTTTATTTAGAGCTTCTCAATAAACCGAAGGAGCGAAAGCAGTCGACATTATAGTCACCAATTAAGTCTTATCATAGGTCAAACGTACAAATCATAAGTAATAATGAAATCATAAGTATGGGACTACTACTTTGAAATAGGAGAAACAATAATAACGTCTTGACTATACAAAACTGCAAATTATTTGGTACATTGTTGACAATAATTTTACTAATGAAGAATAATTGAAGAATTGAGAAAGGGGGCCTCCCTATCCCAATTATTTAATTGGACAAAATTTTCACAGTCTGCTTAAAGCAACGTTTCGTTGGTATTTACAGTACCATTGGGGAAATAGGTAAATTTTATAGTGACATGACATAGAAGTGAAATTGTAACTACTGCTAACATGAAAGTTAAAAAAATGAACTGGAAAAATGAATGTTTCCTCTCAGAACATAACTTTCACTTTTAAACCTTTAATTTAATTGTTACATTACACCTGCCACAATATAACAGGCCAACGGGGTTAAAGACAAAAAATCGGTACGACATTATGGGAACTAAAAACATTCTGGGATCATAAAAAAATATCCGCATATCTGGACTCGCTTTATTTATTAACATATACCCAATTATACACTGACAGTTGATAAAATGTAACCTGTTATTTTGTGAAAGCAGTAGCTGTCTGTATAATTCTATGAGCCCATTTAACGTCAATAAAGGTATTATCTAATTTGGATAGAGAAGGTCAAGGAAGGTTGTTTGTTGGTAAAAATGGGAGAGAATCTAAGAATACATCAGAAGACATTGTAATGTAAACTGTATTTGGTGGTTTGTTTAAGAGGAGGAGAAATAAGAATATTCCGTAAAATAACGCGACAGTTAGTGCGATAGAGGGAGGGAGGGTAATATATCATTACTCTGAGAAGGTATGAAATTCATACAAAAATAAATTTGAACAGCTGTGGGGAACAGGGCAAGTGAATTAGAAGGGATAGTCCCTTACAAATTCAAGACTGAATGCTCTTCGCGTCCGCTTATTATTTACTAACTGGTAGTAATGAAATAGTTAGCAGGAGCGACAGAACAAATTACTTCATACTGAGGTATGAACATACCGGGATGAATGATGTGGCGAGGATTTGAGTTCCTGCCCGATGGTCCTAGGGAAGGATGTTACCGGTGGTACTGGTCACAGCGGGTGGGACGGCGGGGGTGCGTGACGTATGCCTAGGGATGGTAGTAAGACTTACGCGGCGAGTAGGAGCGGTCGCGGTCGTAGCGGCGCGAGCGGCGGTAGTGCGGCGAGGGCGAGCGGTGCCGGTAGCCGCGTTGGTAGTAGTCGCGCTCGCGGTAGCCGCCGCCGCCCCCACGGTAGTAATACTCCCTGGAATTTACACCATGTTGTTATTATCAAAAAAAAATATATTTAATTTCTGCATCTGTCAAACCTAGAAATTAATATTCTATTTTCATCCTGAATCTTGCAAATGCAATACATACTTAAATCAATTCATCAAACTTTCACTGGAACATTTGATTTGATTTTTACAACAATGCATAAAATAAAATTATTTATAGCGGCCACTTAACAATTGAAGATTGAAAATAGATTTAAAAAATTACATATAGATGTATGTAGAAAAGGAAGAAAAAAAATGTTAACACATGTATGGATGGATGTGGTTATTCCAAAAGCGATTTGCTTGTTTTGTGGTGAAAATATGAAAAACATTGTGACGCTTCACATAGTGTGAGTATAGTATATGAAAAAAACAGCTACTCACTCTCTGTCCCTGCGTCTGTCGTATCCATTGTCGCCTCTGCTGCTGACACTGTTGAAAACATATTGTATTTAATTGCTAAGCTTACCAACTACAAAACTTGCAGGAATTTATGAAGATTGGATGATCATAACTCAAAGTATCACTCTGATTGTTTATAGAGAAATAAGTTAATGAAATTACTAACATAATTTACGAATTTGTTTTTCAATTGGTGCCAACAGAGAACTGTGCCAATATGTATTTTATGCTCGAAAATTCTGAATTTCAGCAGCATTGTTTTGTGTGAGACAAATCTGCGTTAGCTGAATGTATTACTAGTCTTTTTGATTTATATAAACAATAATTATAATCTAAAGATGGTTAATAAAAAAATGTACAAGCAGGCCTTTAGTGAGCTAACCTATCTCAAGATTGGCCCACTCTAAATCTGCTCAATACACTCTGCCAACCCATAGGCTACCTATGATCTCATAATATACACCATAGGCTTTTCAAAGTTGGACAAAAATTGTTATACCAAACTTTCTATAGTCATCACAGAGTAAATAGTCCACTATAACGGCTAAGAAATACAAAATTCGACTCCTTTTAGATAAAAAATAAATTAATTTAAAAATTATTTAAAAATTCAACCTTAAACTTTATAATTCTCGTAATAATTGACTACCACGGATTTTTATCCATTACCTAAAAAGTATTTTACACTAACGGCTGTCATAGCAGCCCTAATATAATGTGACTACTTAATAATCATTTTTCTACTGTTTAATTATGACAGGAAAAAAACTCACGTTGGCTTTCCCATGTAGATACCGGGTGTGGGCGTGTGCGCTCGCTGAGTGATTGAGAAGTCGACTCTAATGCGTCGTCCATCGATCTCCATACCGGTGCACTCGTTCTTGGCCACCTTAGCGTCGTCTTGAGACTCGAAGTAAACGAAACAGAAACCTCTCGAACGGCCAGTCTGATAAGTTAGTTACCAATACATTCATAACAATTGAAATTTACCTGACTAAATACCTAATATTTTATACAAGGTTTTGGCATGAAGAGAAGTTTTAGTTGTTTCCTGCAAATTTTATCTAGCACCTCTTATCACACAAGCCAAACACATGTTATGTTGAATGAAATAGATTCCATTCACCATGTACCACAATCATGAATAGTTTCACTAAAGCAAAGTGTTGTTTGTTGGCACAGTATTCGGCTTCACTCTGTATGATTATGCATCATCACCTGGATGCTGGATGTAGGCCTTTCCCACTGATTGCCACAAAAATCGGTCCTCTGCCACCCTAATCCTGTGCACTCCCGCAACCTTGACCAGATCATCAGTCCATTTTGTAGAACCTTTGGGTGACTTTTAACTGTCTTATGTTGTCCACAGTGAGAGGCCACATCTCACATGCGCGTCACATCATTCCTGACGCGATCTCGCAAAGAGAAAATTATACGTTTTCCTACAATTTCCAACTCTGCTTAACCTACTTGGAATACTGTTGCATTTTTTTTATACAAGAAGGTGGCAAACGCGCAAGCGGTCACCTAAGTGACCGCTACCCATAGACATCTGCAACAAGCATTTGCGAGTTGCAGATGCGTTGCCTACCTTTAATAGACAAAAAATGGACATTTCCTTCTCCTGACCTTCCCCTTCGCCGTCAAATCCTCTTTCCTTTCCTACCCTTTCCTTATAAAAAAAGGTGGGAAAGGGAAAAGGACTAAAATTGGGCCTCCGGCACCTCACTCATCAAACGAAACGCAAAAAACTTCTACTTCACGCCTGTATCCTGTGAGGTCGTGGTATTTCACCAGTCGAGCCATTTTGCAACAGATGTTGTTATGGACTCTACCACTGTTAAATGTGATGTTTCTGAATCAATACAAATTCTTCCAGAAAGTAGCACAAAGTTCTTTTAAAGGTTTACAGCTCCTTTTGTAATGTGGATGGTGGTGACTTAACAGTAGATGAGCTGCACAGAGTCTAATAACAAAATATTATTGAAATACTATTCCTTACCTTTGCGTCAATAACAACTTGTACTTTCTCAACTGGACCAAATTTAGAGAAGATGTGATTTATTTGTTGTTCAGTAGTGTACAGACTGAGACCAAATACTCCTAGGCAGCGTGATGGTGTTGGGTTCTCCTGTCCAACAATGAATGTGCTTCCATATTTTTTAATTGTTTAAACATATTTTTCCTTAGAAATAATTCACAAAGTAACATCAGTTAAACTGATGAATAAAACATCTTTTATATAATAAAACAGTATAAAATTATCAAGCGCTTTATGATTAAACAATTTCAGTTGCTGAAAATCACATTGACTCGTTGAAGTTTCAAGGTATTTTATTTTATGCGCAGGTGTGCAAATATTTGCATTGTTATAGGATAGGATAGCATGAGAGACTTCTTAGGTCTTGTAACGGTGCAAACAAAAATGCACGTCTTTGAACTAACAATTTCAACAATATAAAATGTTTGAGGTTACACCATTTTGTCATAAAAATATTAACATCAGGTGAACATTACAAACAATCCTATTTAGTTACTCCTAATAATGTCATCGAATAAAGGTTCACCCATCAAGTAAACTTGCTCAGTAATTATTATAAAAAAGAAATAGTGAGGAAGACAGAGTGCTCTGTATGCATGGTCACTTATGGCACTTTAAATTATCCTGTACAGAGCACTTCCTAAAACTAATGAATTCCTCACTACGGCCATGTTCAAACCAAACATATTGTAAACTGTCTACTGTGAGAGAGTAACATTTTTTCAACTTTTGGTCAAAAAATTCAATGTGATTTAACAATGATGCTACTCAGTTGAAGGCTGATGGTAATACGTTTGGTGTGAATAAGGCCTATAACTATACACTGTTCCAAATTAAGAATGAAATTTTGTAAACAATCACTACAGAAGGCAGCCATTACACTATTTTACATTTTCATCGGAAATGAAATTTTGTGAGATAAATTGAAGTGAAATTTTATAATATGAATAGCTAATGTGAGAAAATTTAGTTTCCGTAGATATTTTGTGATATACGAATTTAAGCAAAAAAAGTGTACTCATTGTTTATAGTGTTCAAGGCTTTATTTGGAATAGCGTATATATATTTATGTATACTAGTTGTAAAAAAAAGTACAAAAACAAGCGTCCTCACCCTATCTCCAATGTCACCACTCACCCTGTCTCCAAGATGGCGGCGCCTGGAGGACATAGGACTGTGCGAGTGCGAGCGGCGATAGGAGCCGCGGGGGGAATAGGAGCGCGAGCGGCTGCGGGAGTACCGCGAGCGGTATCCGCGCCGCGGCGAGCCCGACCGGGACCGCGACCTGCAGTGCCCACTTGTGTCAGTAACGATAGAACCACTTACAATCAACACATTCACCGTAGCATTATACATTATTCCTTAATGCCGGGCTCAGTTAGTGTTTAATAAATAATATATTAATTGATAGCTTTGTAAAGACAGAAGTCACTTCATAAGAAAAAATGGACCATTTTTGGTTTTTTTTACAAAAGAACAATGGAAGTGCCTAATATCTAAATGCTCAAGGATATGAACAGCTAAACATAAGTCCATGGGTAGAAATTCTCATTTGCACACAACTTTTGCAACAGCTAAGTTGGAATGGTAAAACGGGTGTTTTAAAAATTTGGGCTCAAAATTCGCTACAGATTTTACATAAAAAAAAGGTATTAAAGCAATAAAAAATTTTAACACTCGAAGTACCCACTTTCCAATTTCAAAGTGCTAAACAGTATATAAATTTGTTGGTTATTAAAAAGGCGGTAGTCACAGTTCAGTTAATAAATGGTTGTTCAGTGCCCACATAGATTAACTCCACTTTTTGATAAATCTTTAAATGTCAAAGCACTTAGTATAGTCATAACTTTTTACATTTATAATAACTTTCTTGAATAAAAAAAATTAACACCATTAAACGGCAAAAATTTTTTGGCCATTGAATAATAGGTAATTTATTTCACAAACCATTTTGATTAACTCCATACTCTAATGTAAATCGATTCAATAATGCAATTATATTATTAATTATTGGATTATCTGAAATATTAAAACTGTCTTAATTTTATTGAAACTTGTGTGGAAATAAGAGCAGAGTCAATTGAAATGATATTTTTGGTCAGTGGAAATGACTCAGATTTTGGTATTATTGAGTCACATGTGAAAAAATCAAAACACCTGGGTACCAAACATCTGGTGAAAAACCAAATTTTTGGTACATTATAATCTAAACATGTAAAAAGAAAGCGCCATTTCATCTAATCCAAATGACACATTAAGATTTTTTTCAACAAAACTTTTAGAACAAAACTCATACAGTTCAAATGTGCTATAATGAAGATACAGAATTTAAAGCCATTAATATAAGAAAGTACAGACTTTCTTATAATAATGGCTTTAAATTCTGTAAATTGTGGTACAGACCAGGAAGACCGCAAAGAAAAATATAAATCAGCCTTTATTATATCTTAAAGGCAGAACTGTGACAAGGGAAAAATGGAGACATGATGGACCTGCTAAAATGCATTCCTCCTGTTAGACATGATTACTATAAAAACTTGACAACAAATCGAAATCACGAATCCATTCCTGTATGTAAACAGCTGATGGAGAAGACATTATTTATAATATTACTGATGAATTAATCATGAATAATATATTAACTGTCAACATTCATTTTTATGTAAAAGCTGTAAGAAAAATATATGATAACTAACTTTTTCTGTAAAATTTGTCTTAAATATTTAAAGACCGAGTTTATTACTTTTGTCAGTTGACAAATCGATTAACTCAACCAGTCCCATAAAAACGGTAACATTACTGATTATTTTTCGGCTATTCTTTCTTATTATTTTATTTACCATTAGATGAAAGCTATATTTGTATTTATGCATTCTACATTATATATTTGAATTTATATTATAACAAAAATTTTAAAAACCAATATACATTATTTCATTGCATTTCTCAACTTTTTGTTTTTTAGAGTTAATCAATGTGTGCACTGAACGGCTCAAATGCAAAAAATAGATTTTTTTTTTAATTCTGAACTGTCGTCATTTTTGTATGTCTTTAATAATATTAACAAACAATTTTTGAGTCATAAAACACAAAATCTAGGGTTTGTCAATCTTAAAACAAACATAAAAACGCTCGAAATTTTAATTAAAAATGGGTAAATGAGTTTAAAGTCAAAAAACTGAAATTAATTTTTATATTGAGTTTATTTCTAGCTTTATCATCGTTCAGATTCTAATTATGGCCTCTTTAATGTTAAAAACTCTTTCCAAAATAATTTAAATCAAATTTCCCTCAATTTTTTTTTAATATATTTGACTTTTCAAAAATAAACCTTTAATGTGTAATATTTATTGTTTTTTTATTTACGTGTGACAAATAGATATTTTGTACAATGGACTTTAGAATTGTAATTTAGAAAATCAGTTCTCAGTTATACATGTTTGAAAAATGAAAAACATTAAAATCAGTCAAAGCATACATAAAACAAGTTCGTAGAATTACCTCTTATCAGGCAAATTATGGTTTGTTGATAAAGCCATTGGTTGCCAAGCACACATATACTGATCAAACAGTTTTTATTGCACTATGTTTTATGATTTTTTTTTAATATATCTGTGTTTTCAGCTAATGCTAAATATTTTTGACAATTCATAAATATTTATATTCCAGCATGGTTCATGTGTGTTTCTCTTATTTTTACATTTCAATGTTTATCTGCTTGTTTAAATTATTATTGCTAAAATTAAAAGTATTTATGCTTTTGTTTTGCGGGGAATGCAAAGATAACTAATTACCATTTTACAAGGTCTTTACTATCTATATTTATAAAACTGAAATATCAACCTTCAAATTAAGACAAACTATATACAAACTTGTAAATATATTGTTTTATCAATACCATCTAGTCATTAAAGTTGACCTTGCAAGTGGCCTCACCATTATACACGTATGTATACAAATGCATTTAATTTAGAACTCAAAGATAGCAATCAACTATTTATGCATATAAAATATACTTATAATAAACAAAGGAACCCAGTATACAATTTACAATAAGCAATCGAAATCATTCAGTAACCAATGACAACAATTATGTGTTTGATCTATATCTTTGGAAACAAACTTAGCAACATGATTTTGTGCAAAATATACAACGAAGGATTACTTAAAAATCTTGGGTTATATACAATGGATTGCCTCGTTTCTTAAACACATAAAAAACGCAAGGTCCTTTTTGGACTTAAACCTCGTGCCATTGCGCAACCATTACACCGTGACGGAAGAGGTTATAATCAACAAATTCACTCAATTACTAAGTATAACATTTAAGGGCTAGATTTGTCTAGTTTAGCTAACAGAACACCTGTAGATTAGGTTTTTTTAGAATTTTACTTACGGACTCCTATACTTTCTACTGGATGATTTTGGCGGAGGCGGCGTCCTAGACCGGCTCCGGCTATGTCCCCTCGACATCGTTGGTGGCTTCGGTGCTGTCTCCCGAGAACCGTTGCGTGTCCTAGAGCGACTTCTCTGTAATACGAACAATCCGAAACATTAAATTAAGCTTCGGTAAAATAAGCACACGGGGCGCTAATGATAAATGTCGAGTGAGATTAAATATAGTACCTCTCGATCAGACATGTCGATCACAACAATACGGGCAACAAAAATAAAACGGAAATATCACCACTGATCTAATTATAAATCTTGTACCCCGAAAATAAAATTTGTGAACATGAACACAGAACAACGCGGTTAAGCGGAAAACAAGATGGCGTCAGTGGTCGTTCGTCAAACGGTCAAGCGCCAAGAAATACTATGAAAGCGCGGTAAAATTGAATAAACAAGAATGCCAAAGAATGTTGAATGTTCCTTATCCCTGCGTCACCAAATCAGTAATGTTTTTCCGTCAATTTGTAATGTACATACATTAAATATAATTTACACCAAATAACTAACTAAACTATTATCAAAATGGATCAGACTGCGCATAGCTTTATTAAAATTACATTGAATTGATTTTGCTATCTTTGTGGATAAATTTGATTTTTGTGGCAATCTATGGGAGAGTTCTATGTCCAAAGCCATCCATGACGACTGTGGGCTGAAGAGACTGAGCAAGTAGAGTACGAAATATATGTTAAAAATCTAAAATCAGTGCTTCAATCAAATATATGAATTGTCTGTATTTGAATTCTTCGCAATCAATGCGTGTTATGCTAAAAATAGTAAAAATCAAATTCGAAAGTAAATTTATTATAACGTACTGAATTTAATTAACTTTAAAAACTTTTTATTTTCTTGAAATTATTAAAATAAACCGTAGTATGGTCTAGTTACAGATCGGTGTATTTTTAGTACAATTTTATTAGTTCTATACTGTCGTTCAACAGAGAGTTTAGAAATATTATTGAAAAAGCCTGGGGGTCTCGTGTGCTTTTATATTAAAGGCGCTATCACGCTTTACATCTATTTCCTTTTTTATCGTTATTGTTATCAAATATTAATTTATATATAGTCTGGAATAGCCATAGGCTACTTTTCTCTCGAAATTATTTATGTATATATATATATATATA
>DWLR01001262.1:0-19079 GCA_018246295.1 Papilio alexanor hazarajatica
AAAAGAAAAGTATTAATATATGTAGTATATCAGTTATCTGGTTTCCACAGCACAAGCTCTGCTTAGTTTGGGATCAGTTGGCCGTGTGTGAATAATGTCCTTGAATATTATTACGTTTTACACACGCGTTTACTTTTTTCCCCGGAGAATGTTTTTTGTAATTTCATTCTGCGATACACTTTCGTTTACAGTTAACATGTAACAATAAGTTGTTATTGTCAACATTACCATGGCAACCGATATTAAAAATGCAGGTTTTTTCTGTTTCCCTAAAAGAAAGGGAAGAATCGTAAATAATAGAAATTTCGGTTTTATGTTGTTAAAAAGCGTTAAAAGAATATTTACCATCTTTTTCTACGTATCAGTTTTATGTTGCTAATAATTTTAATCAGGAATTATACAATCAGCACTTCTGAGTACTACCATGCTACGGAATCTAGAAAACACAGACTCGAAAAATATTTTACAGGACAGCTTTAAGAAAAGGTCCTGCTTAACTAGTGTAAACCTTCTGTAGACCACATAGCAACTTATGAGTTAAGATTTAGGCCTGTGGATTTATTCATTTTATAAAAATAATAATAATATTGTCCTATTGTTTACCATTTAACAATGTATTTTTCATTTTACCACGCGTACTAGCACATACGCCGAGACTCCAGGGTTTGATTATATTTCGTGCCTCAAATAATTTGTAAGTGTTAAATAATTATGGTAAACGATAATAAATACACAAAAAATTACACAAATAAGCAAATCTAAAAGAATGACAAATGAATCTTCACCGCTAGTTTCATTATATATTAACAATAGTAAGATATTATGAAACGACAGTCGCTGTATAGTTTGCAAAATGTAGAACAATGGTGGTGAAATATCACAGAGTACATTGGCTTGGGAACAATTAATAACTCGCGAGAATGTCTTCTACGCCTTCCGATTCTTGGCTTTGTTTTGTACCGTAACATGGTCGCGTATTTTCGTGGAGTTTATTTTTCTTGGAGTTGTTTTTTGCTTGTTCTTACACTAGCCCCGTTAGGATGGTAATTTTGAATATTAAACAGTAACAACCACTTCATATTGAACTATGGCTTCTTCGCAAAATAATTATGTAGCATTGTACTTAGTTCGATCGTTGCTGGGCAACCCTGTTTCTCGGTATTGCATCTCGAATGTGGAAAGTCTATTGCGTGTAACGACGTTATGGTTAGTTTCTTTGAGACACGATAAATATAATCGCTGTTAATACATATTGCAGGCAATTGCAATATATTATAAGCAAAGTTTATATATAATCCATCTGAATGTTTCTATTTTCAGTTTCTATATTATATTTTCGTTACTCAGTGTCAGTTGCACCGCGGTACGATCATGATTACAAACAATATTTCGTCAATAAATCTCACCTGTGTTAATTTATGTAACGTGGTGAATTATAATAACTATTTTTTTTAACTACTTTTTTGTAAATATTCATTAACCTACGGTGTCGAAACCCCGCATTGATTACAACCAATGCATGAATGAACCGCCCGCACAGAGTAATTACCACGACTTGATAAAAAATTGGTGTGAATTACAATAGGTGGCGGTAGTAGCGGTCGCCGTAGATGAACTTAGTATCTAATAATCTGGTCGATATAACAAAAATGAAGTAGAGGGATATAAGGAATAGTTACATACATTATTTGAATATTAAAAAAAGGCTTTACGTTCATACATGTGAAATGTATGTCCATAATTTCTGCCTAAAAAACGAAGCCAGGAGTATTCCTAGTATTGTATAAAACTAACATACGGTGTCGTAATATTGATGAATTAATGCTCAAAGCTTTCCATGACAGCGGGCGGCTGAGCGCGGCCGGCACGTGGCGCCCATTACGTAAATATTATTATGTAACCCTTTCCGTAATATAGCTGAAGGATAATTAATAAACTAGGTACATACGAGGTACTGTATTGACACTTGATTTAATATTCGCCATGCTGCTATGAATAAGTTTGCCATTAAATGTTTGCTGTATGTTGATTTCGACGTACAAAAAGTGCTTGGCTGTGTTGAAGTTTTTCCATAAAAATTCCATCCTATACCATTATAGGAAAAATTGTCCTGTATTTTCTAGACTAGCAACAAATTAATATAAACGACTATTTCTATTTTATTTCTATTTTATATACTTAAATGTAAGACATTGAACGTTGAATGCTAATCTTGGGCAATGGAAACCTTCAGGGCCGGATTTAGGGGAGGGCAACCGAGGCGAAAGCCCCGGGGCCTTCACAAAAGAGGGCCCCCCCACAAAAGAGACTTCGAAAAAAAAATGTTTTAAATTCCGACTAGTAAACACTAGTAAAGAACTTTACTTTTGATATTTTTTTCGCTGTTTTCCCTTTACCTTTACCTTTGTACAAACATGATTATATTCTTCTTAAATATTCCGTTCGTTAACGCTAACATTTAATTTTAGATCATTCTTGTTTCCGATTATATTTTTGTATGTTTGTTGAATACTAAAAGAATCTACTTGGTTTCACAATAAATTATTGATTGAAAAACTCGAAAGAAAAAAATTGTTCGCATTTTATTTGGAAAATAATTTGGGGCCAGGGGGCGACCTGCACACCTTTGTTGCCCCGAGGCCTCCAGACCTCTAAATCCGGCCCTGGAGACCTTCTGCATTTCACTTTTACCGCACATCTCTGTGGGATTTTTTCATTTATGAACTAACATCGTTGGGATAGCGTGCATCACTTAAAAGAAAACTTTTAAAATTTGTGCCCTAGAAAACGTAATGTTTAACTTTCCCTCTAACTCCTACACATCAGTAACACAAAGGTGTTTCTGAGAATAACTTCTCTGTCTTTATACTTATTTTTCGTTTCTACAAAACAACCTAAATGAGCTTAACACTTAACAATACCTTTTTAGCGCCCCCCCCAATTGTTCAGCAATTTTTTGTTTTGCTTACCATTTGGCGCCCCTTATTGAGTAGCACCAGGGGCATGATGCAGGGGGCGCACTCGGTGTTCCAGTGCGCTTTCCTGGAGAAGGAGGAGGGAGGCTAGCCCTCCTCAGAGTTGGAGCTGCCTCAGCAGCTGGCGCAGGTGGGGCCGCGGATGTGTGCGACAGCGTGCCCGTAGTCCCGCTAACATACGCGGGAGGAACACTGTGAGGTTTTAGTCGGTGTGAGTCCTACATAATCCGCACTTGTCCTCGCAGGTGCGGATATGCGTAGGCATTTCCTCACATAAAAAAAAGGGGCATGATGCCCCCCTCGCTACGCCACTGCCTAAATATACCGCGAAGCATCAACTGTTACGGTGCTTGACCTCCTATGCCTAGCCCCTAGTAGGTATTTAACATCAGATGAGACTGATGAGCTCGTTAGTCTCCTTTAAAAACATAAAGTAACGACATATTTGGAAAAGCGTTATTGCTTGGAGTGACTGGAATATCAAAAGATAAAAATAAAACCGGTACAAAGAGACTTACTTATCATTTGATATACGTTTTCATTCACTGTTGCTTGGCTCGCGTGAAATATCTCCGAATAAAGTATTCGTGGCACGCGTCGCGGCGGACTGCCTTGGCGCCAATTTTCCCTGTTTACCGCCAACTAGAGGCCCTTGTTAACATTCCCTCTGAACATCAACTAACCATTCCTATTACTGAATTTTACGACGTACAAGCTCTTTTTTGCCTTTTTATTTTCCACAGACGAAATTTATTCTCGCTACAATTTGATGGTTATTTATGAAAACCGAGGTTTTGGCCTAGAAGGAGTTTAACGTCTCTGTAACAGAGATAGGCATTTATGAGTAAAGTCCATTTTTAAACCTTTCAACATTTGCATGGAATGACTTTTTTATTTGTTTCAGAACATGGCGGCACACAGGTCAAGGGAGGCTACATGCTACGATACAAACGTAAGACTGACTTTTTAAGCTATTAAGTAAGACAATATAATTCACCATGCAATATAATGTGTGCAATGCATGCATTTTGTAGGTTAATATTAACTTACAAAGTTCAATGTCGAACTTCTGTAAACTCACTTAATTAAAATGCAATCGAAAACATTCGTATCCATTTTACGGCATCGCATACCTTCACACGGTATAATTACGCCGTATACTCACAATGTAATGAAACGAGCGAGCCGCGCCGCGTGTTTGAAACAGCCGTAATAAAATACCTACTACACTTATCAAAGCGCGCACGCGAGTTACGACTCCGATACTCGAACAATAACCGAGTCGATGAATCGAGTAACGTCGAATATCGATGTTCAAGTCGCATCGTAGTGATGAACGCAACTTACTTTATTGCACTCAACTCGAATGGAAGCTTTCAAACACTTCATGATAAAGGCTTTTGCAGAATTTTTTTTTTTACGCTCACTAGATATATTCTGCGATTTTTTAATGGAATAATGGCATACAAGCACAACCTTTATCTGATAGGTGGCATCTAAGATAAGGAAAGAGAAAGAAAGAGGGAGGAACAGATTCTGTTGAGGGACTGAGTCTGATTGGTTGGGTTGACTAGGGAATTACCAAAACCCACAGAATACAAGCCTGAAATAGCAGTATCAATAGTCCTGGATTTTGTCTTATCAGTGAGGTGTAATGCAGTAAGCCTGTATTGTTCCTTCCTTTACCGCTCGCTTTCCTTATCTACTTCCAATATATATTTTTCAGTAACTCTTCTGACAATCCCAATGTTGATCAAGTCATTGCCGACCATATGATTCTAAGATACATAACTGTAAAACGTTATTTGTAAACATAGGGCATTATATAACTTATATAATATGTAACTTTCCCTACAAAATAAAATTACAAAATGTAATACTGTATGGTATTTGAAAGGTTCATTAGTGTTGATGTGAGGCGCGTATTCGATCGTTGCATCGGTTCCATTACACTTATCCGATCGTGCGCGCTGTTCGAATGCGGTCGCTGACAGGCGACAGAGGATCGCGGGCGGAAAGATCAATGGCGCGCTAATATCCGTTCTGATCTAATCGCCGGATTCGATTGGATATCTTTTCATCACTTAGTTACTGGATATTAATTGTTATTGAGTGTATCAGCACTCTCATTTGGATGCCAATAAAAAATATTTCATGTTTTTTCCATATTAACGATATAAAATTTGAGATATCCACTTCTACAAAAGTAGAAGTAGGTATACAAATATAATGCTATTAAAATAATAATATTAGGTACAATAGTTTTAGGTATGTTAGGTAAATACAGCTGATGATCAAAAAGAATGGTGGGGGGAACTAGTCCTCTATTTTAAATTTTATTACTATTGCTAAATGTATAAATTTAATTAAGTAATCAACATTTTAACACTTCTTTTTTTTTATTAGGGAAGTACCTGTGGAACTCGTGGTCAGAGGAGTGGGTGGTGCTCTACGATGATTCTACAATGGCCTGGTTCAAGGTACTGTTAGTTTTTAGATTTAACAATATCAGATGAATTCCTTAGTGATACATTTTATTGGTGGTCTGAATCGGAGAATCAGAGTCGGAGAGTATCTTCCTTCACAATATCTAATTGCACATTACTTCGTAAATGAATCACAGAACATCGGCGAATAGGTCTACCATTACACCGATGTTCTGTGAGATCTCGAGGATGATGAAACAAATATTGCAGTTTTTACCGCTGTTAGCTAGTAAATGTAAATAAACCTGAATTTCTCTGAGTCTTGTTAAGTTTTTTTTGTCCTGTTTTCCCCGTAAAACGTTAAGTACCTTTTGTTGGCCTTTTTCTTTAATGTTTCGTTTTATGTAAATGTAATCCTAAGAAATTCTAAGAATTTCTGGGTTAACCAAACTGAAAAGATTATGTCTCAAAAAGTTTCGTCATGCAACAGCGTTTTTGGAATCGTTTCTACAAGGTTCGGTTAAAAAGTATAGAAAAAGTAGAAAGAAAATTTATTATGAAAACCTTTGTTTAAATAGAGCAAAAACTTAGGAGGACCAGTTACGAAAAAATTGCCTATTTTAAAATTACTTCGAAATCGGATCAAAGAAAAACTTTATTGAACTACAACAAAACTTTTCGTTTAGTATCTACTTAAATAAAACGCAAAATCTTTTTTTAACGACTTCAAAAAAAAAAGAAGTTCTCAATTCGATTGTAATTTTTGTTTTTTTTTCTACCTCAGAGCGCCATCTATGAACCGATTTCGATTTTTTTAGATGGAAGGAGACCTTCGCAAGGGGGACTCCCATTTAATTTCGAGTTTCAGTCAACCTTGGGTTCTGAAGGTATACCGAAAATTGGCATATACGTAAATTTAAAATAAGCCTCCAATTTTATAAAACTTAAAAGTTTGCTATCAATCAAATCAACAACAATCGTTATCTACAGTTTAGTCCGATACTTTCAGATTAATGAGGTTTAAATTGTTACGAACTTGCTGCAGATTGTATCAATATTTTGGTCATAGTTATTGGACATATATATAATATTTATATAATTAAATAAAAACAAATATTAAATATTTATGTAATTACACACATATATATATTCAAGATATAAATATTGTAATTTGACGATAGTTAATGTAAATCACTCTAAATAACTTTTTCAAAAACCATTATAGACGGACCGATCTGTTAATTAGACTAACAAATATCGTTACTCGTACATCTAGTGAACTAAAATAATCTTTTTTAAATGCCGAGTTTCATTTTGATTACGACATCTCATTTATTAGTAATGCCATATCCATCATCTTTTGAAGTTATGAATCCGATCTCTATGTATTTTAAGTATAACTATCATTCGGAAAACAATGTGAATTTAATCTTTTGTAATAAGAGCGAGCAAATCATTCAGAGGGACAGGTGTCGCCAAGCGGGCTTTAGATCGAGCTGACATTAGGACTTGACGAGATATAAAACATCTTGATGCAAAGCTAGCTGGCGTTTGACAGGCTAAATGTATTTGACAATATACCGTTCCTGCAACTCCTACAATATTAAATTCATTGTATATTTTAATGTAAGATTATACGAGTTAACCCATAAACTGTTCAAATAAATAAACTGATACGTCACTCTTATTAGTCACAAACATTTCCCTGGAATTAGTATTTTAAGTTTTTGTAAAATAAGAAATTCTACATATTATTATTATATGTATAGAATCCTCAAAAATATCTTTATATTCGGTACTGTCAACCCGCTTCGACTTCGCTCGGGTAAATGCAAGCTAAATCGCTAATAGAAAAGTTTTTAAAATAGTTTCAGTAGTTTTTGAGTTATTCAGAAACAATGAAATCATTATGCTAAACTAAAACAATTATTGGAAATATTAAAACCAATATATGTTTAACTCCCTATACCCGTAGTATAATTTGTCATAACAAAAACAATATTCTTAACTTTTTCCCGCCATCAGTCACCCGGCCGAGTGTCAACGGCAGCCATCTTGAACTCATTGCATATTCGATGGAGCACGTCCTTCATTGCCAGCATAATATCGACTGCGTGGGAACTTATGAACAAGAAATTGTATATAAAGAAAATACATTACTTTTATCATAAATTATAATTGTTACTTATAGTACAGTTGATAACCTTAATTGGTACCAAATGCAAAACACGTGGGAGTTCAATCCGTTATTCGACTATTCTAGTATACCATGTCTAGACTTTGTCCTAGGACATAAATCAACCGTAAGTCTAGTTACAAGGATTAAAAAGAAAATTAATTAATAGCATAATTTGACAATATATAAAAATATATCTTCAACCAGTGTTATGTGAATAATAATCGAATAAATCATGTATTTAAAAAAATACCAATGCTCTAGACTCTAGGCAGAAAGTCTAGGCACAAATTTGCACAACTGGTCCAGTTAAAACTGGGTCAACAACTGAACTCTGTCAAGTGGAACGGTGACATGGGCACAGATAAAATATTAATCTTCAAAATGTCGCGAATGGAGCGCTGCGGCGGCCGTATCGCTTTAAATCAAATATTCGTTTATTTGTGTACTTTTTTTGTATTTGCTCGCTGCCGACCGCAGTACTGGAATAGCTACTAATTTATACAAATTCAAACATGAACCTCCATTAGCAGGATGTAATCATACGTATTAAAATGAATTCTATTAATGGATTTTTTTTCTATTATTGGATTTAAAACTTGATAGGATTTGAAATTGCACAACATTTCTTTAATGTCGCACCAGTTATATTAAGATATTTTCCTTAGAAAATTTTGACAACCATTTCTATCAATAAATTATATAGGTAAGTAAATCCCTAACTCCAGACCAACATCTTTACGAAGTTGTAAGATAAAGTTTGGCACAAGGTATCCTTGGCCACACATTAATCAAAGCCGGTATCCGATGTCTGGGAGTCAGCGATTCATTCCGCTCACTAAATGAGTTATTTTCTATCCAGTCGCCTGGGCGCGGGGCGCGCTCATTCCGGATTACTGCGACAAAAAGTTATAATAACTTTAGGAAACGCGGCGTGTCCAAGTGAATAGCTGAGAATGGAAAACAGTGATATTATCAAAGCCATTGTTCAATAAGTTTGAATTTTCATAAGTCAATTATGGTTCGAATTCCTATTTTTATTCCTATTTGATGTAATATGGTATTCATGGGGAATTGATAGGAAAACAAAAAACATTTTTTTCTGTCACCCCTCCTCATCCCATTAAATGTTGGTGACGCATCTGCAACTCGTTTCTTTGTTGCGGATGGCTACGGGCAGCCGTCACTTTAATATTAAGTGTTCGCTTGCTCGTTTGCCTTATTTTTCTATAAAAAATAATCTTACTTAAAGTTCAGGTAGGGATGATTTAAAAAATAAAGTTGATGATTTTAAACCAATTGTTTAAAAAAGGAGTAAGCAATAAAATGTTTGCATTGTAAATTCTCGCACGCCTGAGCTTAGCTTTTGGTGTAGAGATTTATGCGAAATCAGTTTACACGAGACGTTTCCCTTGTAATATTCCTCGTTCAGTGTCGTTTATTAAACGGCCGATTCTTGGATAAACGGTGTTCTTTTCTCGGAGAAGTGATTATTGTTGAAGTACGTCACTAGTAGTTTTAAAATTCATAACAGGGTTTAAAAAACCTAAAAAAGAACACGTAAAATTAGCTAAAACTACAAAAAACTAAATTTCGTAACGTTTTAACAGCTGGAAATATTCTTAGTCTTAAGAAACAATACATTTTTTTTAATCTTGATTATTCTGTTTAAGACATTATGATACAATTAATATTTGTTTTTTAATAGCAGAAGGTGGCAAACGAGCAAGCGCTCACCTAAGTAACTGCTACCCCGTAGACATCTGCTACAAGCATTTGCGAGTTGCAGATGCGTTGCCTACCTTTAATAGACAGACAGAAATGTATAGAAAAATAGACATTTCTTTCTCCTATCCATTCCCCTCCCCGTCAAAGTCTCTTTCTCTTCCCACCGTTTCCTTATTAGAAAAGAGTTGGAAAGGGAAAAGGATTAAAATTAAGCACTCCGGCATCTCACTCCTCAGACGATACGCAGAATACTTCTACTTCACGCCTGTCTTCTATGAAGCCGTGGTATTTCACCATTAGAGCGGGCCGTTCGTGCAACAGATGTTGTTGTGGACTCTACTACTGACAAATTATCATAGGAACTTGAAAAGCGTGTAAATTTTTTAATTAATCAGACGTATTGAAGAGGGCAAAAATTACATGTAGTGTTCCTCAATGTAAACGGTATTTTACTTACGATAAGTTAGAATATCTCATGACAATTTTATTTAAAAAAAATATAAAATTTATATTTTTCGACAGTTAAGTAGGAATGGCTTTTCGGCTTTCATTTCCCGGATTTACGCGACGCAGCGTTCGCTAAGGGCCCTCGAGCTGTGGCCGGGGGCCATTCTTATCTAACACTCTATTACGACGGATCTTATGCAATTGAGAACTCTTCGTGCTTGTTACATGTTATGAATGCCTCTAGAAAACTTGTAAAGCTATTCATTTATTATAAAATCAAATGAAACACTAAGGGCAAAGTAAAAGAGACCACTTTAAGGTTATATTTCGCTACACGTTATCGCTTACGCGATTTGTAACCATGAAATCCATAGGAATAGCATTCTACGGATCGAGAAAAACAAAAAATATTAAATGCTATATAAATAATGTAAACAACATACTCAAAAACAAATAAAATCCTCTATTAATAATTAATACAAACGTCAATATCGAATTCTATATAAAGTTGTATCGTTCCATTAATTGATCATTAAGTGCTAAGAGATAAACCTAACGTTACAATTAAGTGCCGTACGCGGTACTAAAGTAGAAGTGGGAACTATCACAAACTATTTTATTGTCTCCGCCGAGACTCCGCACGTTAATACCTATTTTATTTTTCGTCAAAGTTACTTTCCTTAGAAAAGGCTGTTCTATCGGATAGAGAACTAAATGTAGACAAGGAAACCTGGAAAGTTATTTTTTATTTAGCTAAGTCAAACGATCAAATGTCATTAATTCAAATAGTTAATTACTATTGTAAGGACACAGTTTCTGTAATCATATTAATTTGTTGTAGTTAAATTAAAAATTAAATAAAGTTAAACTTACTTGAACATACGAACTGAGTTGGGATGGGATGGATTTACGTCAACTCGATATTTATAGTTTTATTAACCATCAATTAACCTTGTTAAAAAATAAAAAAAGCAAGCTGTCATCCTGGTCTACAACCAAGTCATGGAAAATGTATTGTCATCGGTCTTTGATACCCCAAGTTTCAAGTATACATATTTGCGAAATTACATTAGTAGATTTCGTCGTGTAAGTATGCGCAAAGCTAATAAAAGTTTAAGTGTTTAGTACCTTACTGAGAAAAGTAGGATTCGACTTATTGAATAGATAATAAACATTTTAATATGTACTTTGAACATTAATGATGTTAAATAGGGTACACACTAACGACTTTTGTTATTTTTTAAAATGTAACATAATTTGATACAAAAGTAAAAACCGTCAAAACAGTTTAAAAGAGTCGTTGAGTGGGCTTTTTACCTTCGTTCGTGAAGCTGAGGCGACAGCGGTCTCTCTAGAGGTGTCCCGAGGTCATCGTCAACCGACTCTTCGCTGAATCTCTACGATACTTGTGCTAGTGGAGCACCCTTCAATGATATTTCTTTCCGTAGCTAATATAATAGTTACATATCTTTTATATTTATTTTATTAAATTTAGTTGTTTTTTATTATTATTTGTATAACTGTTATTGTGGGTTTTTATTAATTTTTGTAAAATCATGAAAAAAAAGCCTTCAAAATGATGAAACTGACATTCAAATGTTGTTTTCTTGAATCTTATTTATATTTTACTTTTATTAATTTCGTTTAACCTTATCATGTAAACATTACGAAGGTTATAAGAATTACATGGATGTATTGGAATTTAATTATATTTTAGGAATCAAATTATTTTTAAATATTTTTACACACATTATACATTTTGGGATGCGATTTGTAAAATATTTAAAATTATTTTGGACCACAATATCAAGTAGTTAAAGGGTACCCACTTAACATTACAAACGAAGAACAGCTATATACTTTCACCATTTTGACGTTGTTCAGATAGTTTAATAGTGATTCCACGTAAGCTCAATGAAAGCTTGAAGTTTTCCAATTCGTATGCCAATAGAACAGTCGGCGTTCGATTTCTTAGCTTGCAGCTTTAGTGAAACCTTCGAAGTTTAAGTCAAACTAAAGTGCTTCTCAACTGAACAGAGAAATTCTATTTAGTGAGAAGATATCTATATCGATCGATATATCGATCAATATAATTAATTAATTTTACTAATATACATAGAAGGCGACATTTTTGTATTGCTAAAAGTACATGAAAAGATTTTTAAAATTGCTTGTTAGTAAAAAAAACTAGAAAACAAAATCAACATGATTATATACAACTATTTAAAATATGTAAAATCCTACCAATAAAACTTAAACACAAATATCTCCTCTTAGTTAATAACCATAACAACCAAGAGAATAACTTGAATTGTATTGCTAATATTTACAACACCCGTTCGATAGCATCCGGTAGATTCATTGTATCAAAAATACATAATTACTATGGCGACAGAACATTAAGAAAACACGAAATATAACACGAGAAAAATAAAAAAAGTATTTAAAACAAAACTCAAACTACACTACTTAAATTCTTTAGCAGATTAAATTAAAAAAGTATACTTTTTTATTTTCATTTTATTACATTATTTTTGTCATTTTCTTTTGTTTTATACTTCCATTGTCTTGAATATGCATAATGTCTAGAGACTCGATCCCACAGGCAATGCGTCAATATAGTTTTGGGTCAAAGTATATTTATTTACTTATTTTAAGCTGAAGAAATAAAGAAAAAATAAATGAAAATACAAGTTACCTAAAAGTGTAATTTAATACTTCGTTATGTTTGACGTTTGATATCAACATATCTTAAATATTTTTAAATTATTTTAATTAATTTTTATAAATCTTTGTTATTTGATAATAATATTCTTTATAAATTATGTGCGGAAAACAAAAAAGGCGGTGCACTTGATCAGCAGCAGGAGATCTGCAACTACGCACAGATTAGAATGCCCATTGAACCCGAGTCGAGTTGAAACAATTCAATTTTTGTACCCTAAGCACCTGGCAACAGAACGAAGAATCAATTTAACTAGAACATATGAGTGAAGACAAATTTGGTGTATTTTGTGCTATTTTATAATGTCATAATAAATACCTTATATAAGTATATTCCCGAGGATGGTCAGGCAGGCGTCAGGCAGTCGGCCGGTCGTAAAGCTATAGCCAAAACCAGTTGCAGTATGTACTACAGTAGAGTCAAGGATATATGGAAGAGTAATACGTACTGCGCCGACCCTACGCATGTGGGGAAGGAATAAGGAAGATGATAAATGTTAACGCGTTAAATTCATTAATTTAATCACAATGTTCATTTCAATACTTTAATCACAATGTTCATTTTAATAATTTAATCACAATGTTCATTTTAATAATTGAATCACAACGTTCATTTCAATAATTTAATCACAATGTTCATTTTAATAATTTAATCACAATGTTCATTTAACGTTACCGTTATTGTTTCGGTCTTACCAAATTCTCTTACCAAATTTCAAAGTAGGATTTCATCATTATCAGTCTAAAGCCGTTCATTACTGACCGTAGACATTTCCACAGTGCAACTGAAACTGAGAGACTGAGAGCCCCAATCGAAATAACAAATTAACGACAATCGTACCAACTCAATTAGCTAACAAATATTTCTAAGCTTACCGAATACGTAAATCTTAATAATCAATTGCCTACCTTCTTAAGTTCAATTGAGCGCCCTTGGAAATTAAAAGTTTTCCAAATAAAACCACTATGTCGGCAATACGAAGAAACCTCTTACGAGTAAATTTGTTTTGTCAGCAAATTTTTTACAGTGATATTTGATATGTTTCTCGACCAATTGATTTGACAACAAATGTTTATATCATTACAAAGATAATAAAAAATGTAAGGTAAAACACCGAATACTTATACTCTATTTCGTCGTATATTTTTAGGGAGATAAGTTTTCATTTAAACTATGAGTTCTATTACATTATCACTACACTCACATTTCAAAATATGTGGTAAATGATAAAAGTGAAATAAATTATAACAAAAAAAAATATTTTTTTATAATTAAATCACTTCGCCTTGCTGGCTACAGCATTTAAGGTTGAAAGCTTTTATCGAAAAAGTTCTTAACCCTCTTGATTAGATCTCATCTACTATCGATTAGACAATGAAGCGCTCACTCCACTTGCTTTTAAAATATTCTACGAGCCTCGTTTAGAGATGGGTGGGCACTCGGCTGACGGCAGGCTTTTATTGCTTATTTGATTGCGTTATACGTAATCAAGACCTTGTAATTAATTCGGCCGTTTAAAGTTTAGTTTATTGTACGAGCAGTCATATCTTTAAAGATGCTACTGCTCGCACAATAAACACAAAGACGAGATTGTCTGGGTTCTGAATGTTAAATTTAGAATCTTCTATCCTCGGTTCAAATAAGCTATGATTACAAAATGTGAATGACTTTTTAAAACCTAGTACTTAGCTACTTGCTAATATATATATATACATATACATGTGTGTGTGTGTGTGTTTTATTAATTTTTAAGCTCGACAACTTATGTTGATAGAAGCAATGGCGTTAGAAATCTCAGTCACTAGATCTTAAATCGAGCGTTGTCCTCATTAAAATAACAAAAATTTCACCTATTAACAAATTATATTTTTTATAGGATGCATCCGGTAAATGTCTCGCTACACAAAAATATCTCGTAAAAGAGAGTCCAGAAATGCTGGCGATTTCAACGTGGACCGGCCAGGTTCCCAAACGGCCGGCCCTACCGCCTGGTGCCAAGCTGTCCCAACTGATGGCCCTCGGCTCTAGGAGAGACCCTGGACATGTAGTCTGGATGCTAGCCAAGTCAGATGCTGAAATGAGGTGAGAAGACAAGGCCCAGTCTCAATCCCTTGCCCGTCTTTTTTCCCTATATATTCCATCCTAAGCCCAGTCTAAAAAACTTCTTCCTATCCTTTGTCAGCGCGTGGTTGGCAGCGCATCTGTTATTTACGCCTGTAACACACAGACGCAAAATAGAACCGAAACAGAAGGGAAGCGAAGTATGACAAAAAACTGGCATGGATTCGGTTCGTTCCGGCGAATCGTTTACTACACAGGCACGCTCCGGGAAATCGAATCTAAACTGTAGCCAGCTCTGCGTTCCGTTTTCGCTAGTGTCTCAATATGCTATAAGTGTTTCGCTTCACTTCGGCTCCGGTTCGCTTTCACGGCTGTGTGCCTACAGGCGTCATCTGCTTTTTGCGGATGTGTTGAGGATATTTAACATCACGTGAACCGCTTGCTCGTTTTACTCCATATTCCGAAAAAAATGAATAGTTTATATTATACATATATCTTGTAATAACTCATCGTGAAACTAAAGTATATACAAATAGTTAAATAAATAACTTTTGCACAACACAATACCGACGCTAATCTAAATATAGATGCACAATGTGTTACATAGACAAAAACATTTTTATGTTATGTTGTTTTATGAAAGGTGTAAAATATAAAGCAACGTTCGCAACGTCTTAACAATGTAACGGTTGAAGAAAGGTTGGATAAGTTAACTGTAAATATTTACATCTTCATTTCCAGTTTCTCTTGATATATGATACACCTTATTTTTTATGAACCTAGCTTTACAATTTCTTGTATTCCCATTTCAATAAAACGCACGGTTATAATAAAAAATACATCAACTTTTGGCAAATATTACTTTCTAGTGGTGAAAATAGTGACTATACATTTTTGTAACTAAACTGTCATGTCTGTGTTACCAAACTCTTCCTAAACCTAAAAAGATGTCAATGAATTTGTTTTGCGTATTTCAGTGGGTTCTTTGATGATTAAATTTTATAGATTATATTAGAAAGAAAACGTTTAATGGCTGCGAAATATTATTCCATCTTCACACGAGAATCATTAAATTGAAATCGGTGAAAAAAAAAGGCCAAATCTATCCAATTCATAACAGATGATCGCTTCATCAACGTTTTATTTTATATTCTAAAAACATTACCTTTAGCACACACAGTGTGAAAACAGCTTTACTGCTACCCTATCTTGGTTGTAATATTATTTTGTTTGCGAGTTATATTTTAGTACAACGACGTATAGTTTCTGCGAACTTTCGCCCTGTAATAAAGTGATATCACTTGTTTGCGAATTTTTCTAAGGTTCGCCTTTTTATTTATAGACTACGGCGTCATCATTTCTGAAAGTTCGCCGCTAGCTTTTCGTTACAGCTTAATATTTTTATGTGCTTTGAAAAATTGCCAGTTCAAATGATCCTTTTTATCTAAGAAAATTTATTGCAGGTCACTTAATAATATTTAAACTATTTGTAATAAAACTAATTTATGGATTTCACTTTTATTAAGAGTTGGGTAGATCTGGTCCTGGTCCTGGTCCTGATCCAGGTCCAGGTCCTGGTCCTGGTCCCGGTCCAGGTCCTGGTCCTGGCCTGGTCCTGGTCCTAGTCCTGGTCCTGGTGTTGATTTCTAACGAAAAAATATTTTGGTGTTTGCAAAAAACTCACAAATATTTCTTTTTGACTGGCTAAAATATTGTATAAGATTTTTCAGTTAATAGATGTTTTTCATCCGATGAAAAATTTAAAGCTTTTTGAAATTCAAAGCGGCAAAAACTCAATGCCTATTGATGGTCTCTAATATATTCACGATTTAGAATTGTAGACTTATCGATACAATTTTAATGTAATGCCAATAGATTTTGATAATGCCGCTTTGAATTTAAAAAGATTTATATTTTTAAAGGATGGAAAACATCTATTAACTCAAAAACCTTATACAACTAAAATGTTGTTTAAAATTTTGCAAATTAAATTGATGAAGATCAGTATAAGAAAATACTCAAATTATATTTAAAAAAAGCACTAAAATCCGCTTTTCTCTCGCACTAAAACCTAAGTGTAAGGAGTTTAATATTACGAAAATCGCTCTCAGCTCGTCCTTGGCATAGTTACACGATGCCGCACCATTATTTATAATAATTGGGTCTAACCGGACCGTCGTGAGAAATGTGACGCTCCTATCCCTGAGAGGGGAATAAGGAAACATTTGTAATCCGTCACATTTCTTATGCAATCCCTTGACGATGATACGGAATACGTCTCTTAAAGCAATAAATCAAAATTCAAATAACTTTCAAGCATTGATCGATGAGATAGTTGTTATATACGCTTTGTAGAGTGACAACATATTTTATCTTTATTAGACCTCAAGCTGCTGCATCATAAATCTTAAGAGCAAAAGTCTTTTCGATCTCGTGACAAATATAACTCCAGCTCTCCAGAATGTAATATAACCAATTAACAATACTTCTACTTACTTTTCTTTTATCTTCTTCTCAGTTCTGGTCTATTCTATGCCTTCTTGCACAGTCTTTTCCTATTCTTTTCTAATTATTCTAACACTAACATAAAACATTATCATCATTAGCCAAACGGGGTGTAGCCATCCCCCAAATATTGCCATAAAGGTCGGTCCTACATAAAATACAATTTTACAAATACTTTAAGATACATAAATAATATATAAATAAATTATAAAACTTACGTAATGCCACTAAATTCTAAACCACAACTTTAAACATCGAGCGCATTAGCATCCAAAATACATGCACCGAGTGAAAATCCCAGTTGAAAATCAAAAGCATAGTTCAAGAGAAGCGTAAAGTTTTCAAGGGCGGCTGTAACGTTGAGCTTTGTAAATCGTCGAGCTGAAATGGAATTAATCCCGATGGAACTTCGCGGCAGGAGCGCACCGCGGGCCCATTACACACACTGTACAACTCGTTTCGGCGCTTTGTGGCCGGCACAGCGTGAGCTCCGGATTCATAAATATTCATAAAATTCCAAAGCAATAACTGCATATACATTATTAATAACACGTAGCCTGATAAAGGTCAAGGTGGATTTGTTAAACACTGTTTATGTTATAAAAATGCATTTTGGTTTTAATACCCATACTTTTGTAAGTCTTTACAAAATTACTTTGTAATAGAAGTAATTAATAAATATCAAATAATATTACGTTTGCGTATTTGTAATGACAGGT
The DNA here is from genome assembly GCA_018246295.1 of Papilio alexanor hazarajatica. NCBI lineage: Eukaryota > Metazoa > Arthropoda > Insecta > Lepidoptera > Papilionidae > Papilio > Papilio alexanor. Next base: position 17,763 of record DWLR01001262.1, read on the forward strand.
AAATGCAAACGAGCAAGTGGATGAAGGTGTTGAGTTGACGTATAATAACAACGGATGCTGATGAATTAAAATTTGAAGTAAACAAAAAAAACGTTGAATAATTTTTTGTCCAATAACAACAATTACTATCGTATACAAAATAATCCTTCGAAGAAGGTCGTATGCAACAATAAAAGTTTTATCAACAAGACTTCCCAATTATATTTATTTGACTTAATAACTATTTCTATTAATGCTAACCAAGGGAGTGGGTGACTGCGATATCTAAGACGGTAAGTTAATGTGGTTTAATATAATAAAACATTTTTTTCTTCTTTTCAATATTTTTTATTAATTCAGTACAGGTCGAGTTTCAATATTTTCGAATACACTGTCAGTAAAACTTATTATTGTTGTATAGTATAAAATTTAAATAAAGCTATATGAGTATGTGTTGTAGGATAGAGCAACGGCCCCAACTTGTTATAGAACATCATAGGAAACTAATTAGTGTGGGGCCAGATGGTTATTTCATCGAGGGTCCAATCGTAAGGGCCGTGGAGAGGCGGACCTTAATAAACCCTATCGCATGATCAGAATTCGTAGCCAACTTCCCCCGTAATGACGTTTATTAAATGCCAATACGGTTATTGGATACGCTTCGGTACTCCATTTATATCGTACAACGGCAATAGTCAATTTGAAAAAGACCTGTCTATTATGATACTGGTTCAAATTAGTAATATTAGGTTCCACAAATATAAATATTATAAAATATTAATGTTATATAATTTTTTTCAAGGTATTTGCGATGAGTCTTAAAAAACTTTAAGCCGATATTAGGAATGATTTATTTTGCAAAATAATTTCTTCACCAAGAAACTTCTTCCTTAATAAAAGACAAATACTGATGTTGATGCTGAATTTTTGAGCCTTCTTCTATGGCCATTTCTATTTGGATAAGTTTGCAACTAGGGGATTATAGTGATCTACAATTCTTGCTCTGTAGCGCTCAGCGGTTACTCCAATTTCCTGCTGTACGGTGTTCACTTTTAATATATCATGCACCTCTGAATTTTAATGAACCATTTAACATTTGAGATGTTTTTTTTTAATAAACGGTTTTGCATTTTTGATATTTATAAGTTAGAGGCCCTTACAGTATCCCAACTTGAATGCCCAACAAATACTCTATTATTTTATGATAGTTGTATAGAGAACTGATATTTATGATAGTTGTATGGATTGACCGGTTGGCGCCGTGGCAAAGACACTTGCCTGTCGCGCCGCAGGTCGTGGGTTCGATTCCCACCCAAGACAAACATTTGTGTGCATGAA
>DWLR01001263.1:0-19074 GCA_018246295.1 Papilio alexanor hazarajatica
TTGATAGAAGGACACGTATGGACAAAAAAGTAAAACACGAAAGTATATAATCAAAATTAATATTTCAAAACAGGAAATTCGTAAGCGCCCGTTTTAATTAGCATTTAGAATTTATCAGCATTTGAATTTTAAAAAAAAAAACGAGCGTAGACTTCGCTTTTGTTAACAAGCATTAAGGAAAAATGTGTTTATATACATATTTTTATCCATAAGTTAATTTAACTAACTAATCTACTTTATGAACCTTTTTAAAAAATAATATTACAATAGTATGTTTTGTAGTATGTTTATATATATGTACAAAACTATTCATGAATAACTTGTCAGGTGCACAAAGAGAAATAACACACCTCATTTACTATAAAAAAATCCATAAAATGTAAAACCAATGTCAACGCCCGTGTTCACAACACTGTTTATTCTAATTCATAGGTCATAGTCATACTTCATTACGTCATTGAACACACCCTAAGAACAATACGATGAAGAGTCCAAATTTCGGTAATGAAGGATGACGAATTCTAGGAGTTTGCCGTTAATAAGTTATATGTGTACTATCAAACTTTTATGAGTTGACCCTTTCGTCGTTTTCGTTATTATTAAATAGTACAGTGTCTCTTTTATGATGTAAACAAATAAGCGTACAGTTGATGTTATGAAAAATATTAGTTGATTCCATAAACATTTTAATTAAGGGAAATAGCTGTTATAGGGTATGACGGTTCCTTAATGGATTAACATTTTTTTACTACTAGAGAATATGATGTAAATTAATGTAGAAGTTTTGATTTAATTGTTGGTATGATTTGTATTTAAGAAAGTATGTTATAATTCTACCAACCAACAATTAGCCAAAAGATGAATTCAACCCAAACAACTTTATCGTTCATGCCGTCATTTTCTAAAAATGTACTGTTTCATCAGTATATCAGTTTACATGGCGGGACTTTTCATTGTCTGACATTTGTTTGTCTCAATTACATAATAGGTGGGTTTGCAGTTTATTGGGTATATCAGCTGAGACCTCATCAGAACAGACCGGTGTATGATATCACCACTTACACTATTAGCTCTGATTCACTCGAAGATTGCGCCGTACGGTTAATTATGTGTTGTTTGAAGGATTCAATTGTGCTAATTGTGTCATACATGGCTCTATTTTTTAAAGACTTGACGTCATTTACATTTTATATTTCATAAGTAGATATTTTAAATTATAGGGAAGCAGAGATAACATGTATTTGTTTTAAGCTAAGCTTAAATGATTTCATGTAACAAACAGCACACAAGCTGAAGTTGAGTTGAAATTGTTAAAAATAGTGTATAAAAATGTATAATAATAAATTATAAAGATACAAAAGGTTTAACGAATCTATCACCAACTGCAAATCGCAAATGTTCCGCAAGCGTTTCAATTTTAATATTAAGACTCAATAAACCTAAAGTAAAAGTATCTGACGAGGAACCGAATCCTTAAAAATCAGACTTAAGATGACTATAATCATTAAAAATAAAACTTAACATTTACGACAAAGAATATGAGGAAATCAATTTGCATTTTAAGTTATAGATATCCACCATTCTATTGTTGGCCATATTTAGTGTTAAAAATAAGTTGACACGCACAATTTACCTCATACCGTTATATCTGTAGAAAAAAAAAAAACAACAGCTACAACGAACGAAACAGTAATTAGTTTTCGCTTTGTTTTTTGTAATAACCTTGACAAACCCATTATTAAAGTACACGGTTGAAGGATAGGCTATTGTAATGGCGAATAGATACGCAAAGTCGTCAGATGATAATTTGGGATGTTTACTCCGGTAAATTTCAAGTACATTTTAAAAACCGTAGCATAGCTGTTAAAATTTTAATTACAACTAGCAACAGAATTATTAAAAATGCTTAATATACCATATGAAACATTTAATTTATTTTTAGTTTTTTTAAGAATACCGCCGTGAAATCATACAATACCATCATAAAATTATATTTTTTGCACATTTTAATAAATGGAATCGATGTCTCTTGTAACCTATTTGATTTTACAATTATTCGGTTTCGTGCCTGTTTAATATGAGTTGCAGTTAGTGCTGAGCTAGACATCATTAGCTCGAGCTATGTTGCTGCCAGGAACTCATTAGTGACTAACCAATTAAAAGCCATTATCGATGGCTCCTTGCTTGTTATGATAATTACTGATCCTCTTTAATGGCTTCATTACTTTTTTTTTAAATCAAGTACTCTAAGAATTAATTAAGAAAGTAATCATCGATTATAATACATCGAAATATTAGTTAGTAGATCGATGTATTGTTTTTTTTTAATTTTTTTGAAAATGTTTTGATTAGATCGTTCAGAAATCTATTAAATATATATTAGTTTTGTAACTCTTAATTCACTGCTCAAACACCAAAGATTGCCAGTCATCATATTGAAAATCCCAAATTTATCGCTTGTCCTTTTTCATGGGCCACAAAGACGCAAATTGAAAGCTAAAGACGGTAATTGAAGGGGCGAGGGGTTAATGCCTCTTTTTCACCGCCCTGATGGATCGCGTCGTCGGTGATTGAGTCTCCCATTCTATTATATAAAAAAGGAGATTCACAGAAGGTGAAAAAGGGGGACCGACATAAAACAAAATTACACAAAATAAATTTCTACTATAATTCTTTTTATTTATATTTTAGTTTGAAAATAGCTTGAATATTAGCTAATATTTCTAAGAACATTCAGTATATCAGATAATAATTTGAAAATAATTTGTCGGAAAAAAATTTGTTAAGTTTTGATTATTTTAGGTTTTCCGTATATTTCAAATATTACGTGATTTTTCGATTGGACATAAAATTGAAATTTCTTAAGTCAGTTTAGTTTGTAACTATTAATTTAATAACATTTGCTTGTTTACCAACAGTTCATATATTGCCAAAGTTTTCATAAATTATATCCGAAGTTTAATGTAGTATAGTGGAAACAATTCCAAAATAATAAAGGCCAACTGCCTCATATTAAGCCTCAAGGGTTCAATAGAAACATAATTACAACTTTGAACTATAAAATTATTTTTAACGAGCAGTCGACCGGGCTTACGAGTGTACTGTCGACGCAAGCGCGTGTCTATATCTATACTTTTTTAACTATCTTGTTACTAAAGACTTTTTTGGTGATTCGCGGCAGGTGATGTAATGATGGTGTCATTACATCAACTGTCGTGAATCACCACAACAATTAGAACAACAACAGTAATTATTTAAAATATATAACACAACTAAAATTCAAAACAATTATTTTAAAAAATCTATACTAATTTATAATAAATTAAAATAATTCTTTTATCGTATATCCATTTAATTTTATTTTTGGGTATTTAGTTTGACGTGACAATTTAAAGGAACTCGAATTCTATATGTATATATTATAATATTTGTTTAATAACTGTGTATTTTAGGACTATTTATTTCCAAAAGACACCGTATAAAGTGAATCATACTTCGTTCAAAGGGAATCCGTCTTTCCTTCCATTCGTTGGGGAAGAAGATTTCAAATTCTCAATGTCGAGTTCTTACGAGCTTTGTCAATTATTCTATAAAAACAAAAAAAAACTAGTTAAAGTGAAGTTTTTAAATGCTTTACGTATTTCCGATCTTAAAATAAAGTTATTATTTTTATCCTGGCGACGGACGGAGTTCAAGACATAGGACAGGTTTGAATAATTTATTGTCATAAGTCCTTAACATAAGTGTGCAAATGTTTGTGTCAATGTAGTTCTCGAAATGGATAAAAATAACAACTACAGATTCCATTTCATAGTAAGATACATACCTACTATGTGTAGGTATTACATACAGGTCAAGCTGATAAAAGCGTATTAAAAAGCTGTTTTGAGTTGTTGACTTGAATGAACAGTATTGTATAAATGTTTGTTATATTATACTTTTAAATAAATTTGTAAGAAATCAGAACTCGACTCCACTCCACTGACCTCGGCACGAAAACAATCGCAAAAAAAATCTCTAATGACACAAACTTTTACAGTCACAAAAAAATACTTTGTGAGCAGTTTTGTTACCTTTTGTGAGACTCTCGTGGCAGACACAAAGCATTTTTCTTCCAAGTCCTTTCCCGATTTATTCAGTTGAACGGTGACAGTGAAAATGGCAATCATTTCCAAGGGCCCATAATTTTCTCTTTGCCGAAATTGTCTCCGAACCTATTTTGCGTCAAAAAAGACGCATTTACTTACTGCTTCCTCTTTTCCTTTGTTCAGACATCTGTTTACTTTACGTAACCTTTGGATGATTGTCGTAAACTCTGTGTAGTCTATTTCTATGCTACTCATTAATTTTCATCACAATCTTTTACTAGATAAACACAAAAATAATTGAAATCATCCTGTTATTCTGACAACAGGATTGATTTTCAAACATCCTAAAACACTACTTTTACCTAAGCCTATAATTAAATATGAATTTTCCTAGCCTATTTAAATTCCTATATATGTTCATATGTTCGCAAAAAATAAGTCTACATCTGTTAAGGTCAATTCTATATCAATATGAAAAACAAGTTTTTTCGCGGTAAATTAGTAAGGATAACGTACGGTACGTACTGTTCTCCCGAACGCTTAAGTAACTGACCTGAATTTATTGCACAATTACCAACTGTTTATATTTTGGTGACCCAGTCAGCTACTGAGACATAAATTTAATGTATATGTAAACATCCTTTACATCTCGTAGGCTATTAAATATGATAGAAATATACGTGTATCATTACGAAATTTTTCTTGTCTCAAACATACGGTCGACCGAAATGTAGGTTATAGTTACATAGTACAAGATTTTATTCCAGACGCAGCTCCATTTGTAATTTTGTTATTTTATTTTTTTAAATCTTTAAACTTTACTTCTACTTCCTAAAATAACACTTTCTTCCAGAAATATTTGGTTATTGTAAACGATTGTAAAGAAAGTTTATAGATTGTTAAATTACAACGAATTACCGTGTCCATATTTATCTATCAAACGTAAGTGCAAATCTATGGAAAAAACTCGCATAAATTTCGAAGTTATCTTGATATTTAAAATCAAAATTCCGAATGGTGGTACTTGTAAAAGTCAAAGTTTTGAAGTTTTATCTAATTCATTACAATTCACAAAATTAAATCCGGGCAAGTCAAAGTACCGCATTAGATAATTAAGTAAACTCTCCCGCTACCGGTCCAGTTTCATTTACATGCCACGCAACTACGAGTAAATTTATCTTAATTAACTGCGATATTTCGCGTTCTCTCATCACTAATCGTGATTGCTATAATTTGTTAACACGCCAACCCTACGTTATCGGGCCGGCAATCGGAGCTCCTCATTCATCTGGCCAAACCCTGCATTTTCGCAATGACCTATTGACATTTACAGGTAATATTATATGACGGCAGTATTTTACATGTAACAGGATACTTGTGCCGTATCTCTTAAGGCTTTAAGATGTTTTTGATGCGTAAAGAAAATGGTAATTATCGCATTAGGGATAATTTTCACCACATAGTGGAGAAGAAGAAGTGTAATATTTAATGATTAATTATTTTAGTATTTAAGCATCATTTACAAAATTTTAATTAGGTGGCATTTTCCTTAATAAACTGATATTATGTGTATGGTTTATTCGACGAATATGATTTATTATGCTTTTACATTATAAAATTATTATATCGACGTCAGTCTTTAATAGGTATGCACATTATCTTTCGACTGACCGGTTGGCGCAGTGGTAAGACAATTGCCTCTCACGCCGATCGTGGGTTCGATTCCCACCCAGGACAAACATTTGTGTGCGTGAACATGTCTGTCTGACCTGTGTATATAAGTATCTATATATGTATGTATTTACAAAAAGAAAAGTATTAATATATGTAGTATATCAGTTATCTGCTTAGTTTGGGATCAGATGGCCGTGTGTGAATAATGTCCTTGAATGTTATTATTATTATTTTCATTTTTTTTCTTTTTATTACCTATAATATGAAGTTGATAACAATTACGAACATCAAAATAATGTTACACAATGAAAGTAATTTATTATTAAATAACACGTTTGACATTTTAATACAACAAGTAACGATAAGTTTTAACATTTCGTTGGAGTTTAAATAAAAATTCAAGTAGTGTTTAAAAAAAGTTTAAGCTTTAACCTAATCGATTTCGCTGGAACAAAAAATACGCTGGCAGCCATGAACATTGAATTTGTCGTTTTAGTTAACATTAACAACGAAAAACTGAGACAAAATCAAATCAATAATGACAAGTTGTATTGTAAAATATAATATGTAATTTCTTCGTTTTAAATTGTTTACAATTATTCTATTCATGTTAAAATACTTAGCCTGGCAGTAAACCTGACTAACAAATTATTTAAAAACAATTCAATCGAGAACCAATAAGCGGATATAAGTATTAGTGGAAGGACTAATAAACTGTATCAGAACCGTGTAAAATGTAAATCCTTAAATTTGTGCGTACCTACTATTGTTCAATCACAGGTCCACTTAGCATTAGGTCTGCTACCTAATGTCACGCTACTGTTGTCAAGTAATTAGTAGTTTATTTATTATAATAGATTTCGTTGCCATATTTAATTATAGTAGACATATTACGTAAGTTGCACGAATTTCTAACTGGTATAGATTGCATATGATATTTATATGTATATATCTATATATTATGATAGTTAAAACGTTATAATTTTTTCTGTTTATGAAATACAAAGAATCGTTTGTGCGTAATAGAGTAGCGTGTTTGCTAAATGGCACATTAGTTGTTAGCATAAAACTAGAGAAAGTTAATAACTGAGCGAATGGAACGACTGGCGTAGTCGAGAACTGTACTGTTACAAATAGATCGAGCGTAACAATGCTCATCTTTATTAAAGTTATCTCATTTGCGATGACCTGATTTTTATTGAACAGCAAGAAAATAAAATTTCCATTTATTTCAATAAAATAAGACACTAATTTCGCCATTCGTTTTAAAAACACGAAATGTGTTTTATCGAGTGTTTTGTAATGAATTTAACTCGTGTTTTAACCATAGCCCAATTTTATTCATAAATTGAAATATAATTACTATCTTAAATCGACTTATAATGTTGATTTAACAATACGTTCTAAGGCGTAGAGAACAAAGCCAGAAACTTAATGGTTTATAATTTTCTTTCTCATCCAGGTCTCGGTAATGACTCGAAGGAAATTATAAATCAAGATTTTTACAGTGATAAAATCATATTTGGAAATTTCCATATAAGGCGTAGGGCGATAGGTGGCGGTAGATTCGAGTGCGGAAAGATAAAGCCGAGTGCACATGGTCTGGTATCAAATTGCCACTGCAGTAATCTGCTCGATCTACGCAGCGGGGCTTGGTTCACTGGGCGTGAAGCTAAACCGTTCCGCTTTGCTGAACTGCACCGACTTTTCCCACTATACTTTGCGGGATCTGTATTTATTTATTTTTATTCGTAACGAGCGGTTGGACCCTTAACCGCTCTGCTGCACCGCGACCAATTTAATTGGTGAATTTTTTAATAATTTGAATACGCGTATGCGTAGAGAACATGTATACACGAGATGGAAAATAATTAAAGCATAATATAAATTATGATATGATTGATACTAAAACCTAAACATTACCACATGAGAGAATTTAAATTTGTACATAATTTTTTATTTAGGTGGTGATTGAGATCTAAACACATTAATTTTACAGCTTACAAAATAGAATCAATATTTTCCAAGGAAATTATGATATCCATGTTTAGACACTATGGTTAAATGTATCAATTGTTTAATGTTGTATATTTTTCCTTTTGCAATTAATCCCACCAATAAATCTTTTTCTTTTAATTTAATCTGCATTGTCCTTTAAAATGTATAGTCTTCGATAAAATACATTCTATAAAGATAGCACAGGGATGAAATGTATCATGTATCAAGTATTAAGACTGGCAATTACGACCATAGATAATGATATAAAAGAAAAAAATGTAAGGCTAGTAGGCGTGGGTATGGGAGAATTCACACGTGGTAATAATTGTACCGAGCCGACGGTATCAAACGTACCACGGGGACGCACGGGGTACGCATCGTGTGAAGCGTATGTCACATACTTCTATTTAAAATTCTGATGATTTATAATAGAAATTATACTTCTTTTATGCATTATTTTAAGTTACATTGCATAGTTTTCAATAGTTCTTTTTTTTATAAAGAATAAATTAGCGCTTGACTACGATCGTTGTTATCATCCCATCCCACCTGAGGTTAAGAAATTATGTGGTCGAAAGATCTTCTTCGTATGCTTGCTATATCTTTTGTGGTCGGCCCTCTCAGTTCAAGAACGTCATTAAATACTCACAGCACTTAAATAATAAATGTGATTATAATTTATGACATCTTTTGTCGTTTCGATTGTGTCATCGAAGTATAATTTTGAATATTATAACACCTATAGAAATTAAACTAATTTTACGGATTTTATCGCGTCTAATTAATATTAATTCCCGAGTTTCGAGTGTCTAATTTATATATAGCAATCGCAAATAATAAGCAATAGCAAATCATTATATTATATGAGTAACTAAATAAATGATTTACTTAGGTCTAAAATTGAGTATCTTCTATCAAAACAGGTAATTATAATGACTGATAAAAGTAATAATTTCCATTGAAGTTGCGTATAAGATTGATAAATTAAATCGTAAAAACATTATTAAATAAATTACAAAGTTCTAGAAATTTTAGCTACTCACAACAGAGGAATATTTCATCTTTAAAACATTAGTATTAGTACAGTATAGCGAAAGGTATAATATGGATCAAATTTTATATATTTTGTCATAGCGCGTATTTTGTTAGTCTAGACTTCAATAAATACGGGAAGGAACTGATAATCGATCATGTATGGTCAGGTCTACCGGATCGCGAGGCCGATTTATAAATGGTCATTGACATTGAGACGACAACCTGCTTGCTCCTTTACGATGTCAAGGGGAGCATGGTAAGGTGACTACGGAAATTTATAAGACAGGTCGAAATTATACGTATGTTGAGTTTAAACGTCGTCGAATCAGACAGCGTGGCGCGGTTAATCTCCGCCCGGATGAGTAACGAAAGGTATCTTCATTTCTTGACTATTAAAGTGGTGGTTTCAAAACTAGGGGTTTGTATTACGATTTAATGGTTTAACATATTTGTCTAGGCGAGTTTTAAGTTTGTACGTTTCATTGGTATGTTTTGTTTTAAAAAATTACTTCTTAAAATATACATATATGTGTATGACTGTAAACTCTTTATTTCTCATATTAAGAGCCATATTAACACCGTGAATAGAAAAGTGGACAGATAACACGTCACGTTTCACATGATATGCCTAAATTTCCTAAGCTTACCTTGCCAAGGAAGAACCGCCTGTAGTACTTGGCGGTGTCGTCGGTGTCGATGTTGTACCGGCGCGAGGTCTGGCGAGGCGTGCCGGGCTGCGCGCGCGCCTCGCTCTCCTCGCCATCGGGAGGAGAATCATCTACTCCATCCACCCAGTACCCGCCGCTAGGCGGCAGCACTATCGTCGGAGGAGTTCCTACGATACAATGAATAGTTTATTAAAAAACAACCAAGAAGCCCGACTGCCTCCAAAAGTACACGAATATGTTAACACCAATAGGCAACAGAAAGTCACAATATAACGGCCATATATACATACGTACATACGCATGACTTTTCATTTGGGTAGCATAAGCAGTCAAAAATAAATTTCCATGTATACTAACTATACAAATAAATGCTTTAATAAATACATTGGCAAAAGCGTTTAACAAGAAAAGTACGAAATTTAAATTTTAACACATATTTTAGGATATATTCTAAATATTGTTAACGGTATATCGATTATTAAAGATATATAGATACTCAAATTAATAATTAAATGTGAGGAATCACTATGATTTTTGATGGCGTTTATATACCTGAGGTTAAACACGAAGGTTTCTTTTGTTATTAAAACAGTTTTCCATCTTAAGGAAGTCACGGCAGCGATTACTTCGATATATGAATTTAAACGGTTCGTGACCGACCCTACATTGGATTGTTACAACAAGGTTTAAACCAGAGCTGCCCAATCTTCAGCCCGCATAACAAATTACTCCAAAATTTTGTAACTAAAATAATCTTGAATAGTTGGTTAAACAATTTAATTATATATATATATATTACGAGTTGGTGTAATAGCCATAAACTAAGCAATGTGCAACTTCACTGTAATTACCGGCAAGAGAAGAAATATAAAAGACATGACGCGTCATTCCATTACGTCTGTGTGGTACACTTATTATTTGATTACAAGATTATTTCAGTATAAGCATAATTAATAAGTATGTATCTAGTTTCTGTTCGTAATGAGAATCTCTTTTGCTAATGCGACCCATTGTATTTTTAGCTCGAACACACATGATTAAAACTGTAGCTGTTCGTGTAAAGTTTAACAAATAAATCTCCTTTAATCATGATTTAGTCTCGGACTAGTCGTGAATCACAGTAGGAAGAATCTCGGAATCTATATTTAAAAAAAAACATATATACTTAGCTGCTTAACTTACTGTAACTTGTTTTATTAATTTATAAAGTTCCTCGACGTGTATTGAGGTACCTAAGTTATTCCTTATCGAATCGAAAACTACTTGATATTTTCTCCTAACTAAATAATTCATTTGTCGCAAATTAATTGATTTATAAATTACAATTAATGTGTCATTTGTGGAGCTTAGTAATATTATTAATAAAATCACATGTAGTTAAAAAAAAAAACAGTAAAAGTTAGGGGATATATTTACTCGTAGATACGGAAGCTAATAATAGTTAGTATCCCTTGAACTGCGAGATGAAATTGGTATTCATCATTTTTCAAAAATAACTCCAGGCTTGCCTTTTTAGGTCAACAAGACACTGCCTGTACGAACCCCCTACAAGTGTTGTAAGCCCCCTATAAATGAAAATGTCACCGAGCAATTGTGAAGTCAATTTATAATGGGACAAGGCATATTATAAACTGTCAGGAAGTTGTAAACTGGACAAATCGTTCACAATATGATGTATTATTTCTAGACAGTCGATGTAAAATCATGAAATGATAAAATGATATTTTCGTTAAAGTTTAAGTTAGATTTGAAAATAAATTATAAGTTAGCTTTGATAGATTGGCCATGATAGTTAATGGGAAAATATCTATTTACTAAAGAAATTATGGGTTTGTTACGTTTGACGTTAAAAGTTAAATTTTCAATGATTCCTTCACAATCTGATATTATATTATAGGCCTAGACCGATTAATTACAAATCACTAACAAGTACTTTCTATTAAACATCTTTTGCATAAAAGTTCTATTAATTATGGGCCTTAAATGTAATTTTAACAACATATTATCTGTTAATCTCAACATTATTTTTAACTTTTACTCTAAAGTAAAATATGAATGCAAGAAAATTGTATTCAAAGAACTTCCGAATCTCTACTATCTTTAATATGTTGCTAAAGCCCTCCTTCAGCCCACAGCGTAAAATCTATGAAGCTACTTACATTTAGTTCACATTTAAATCATTTATTTTTGTTATTTAATTAATCATAAATTTTAATTTGGTATAAAATAATGTCATTTTTAAGGTTTAATGTCCGCTTTATAATTACTTTTAGTCGCTAGTGCTTATAGCTCAGGACCAGCTCTTCTAAGCACTAGTGACATAATGATAGCCATATTTGTTATTATATTTAAGATAATAATTGTACCGCAAACAAATAAATGAAAAATAAAATAAAAATTATTAAACTGGCGAAGTTCATAAACGGTCGGTGACATATATTTTTAATGTACTCATATAGACATCTGTAATCTCACTGAGCGTGGTGCAACCTATTTCGTTATTAATTCAAAACCATCAACTCCGTCTTGGGAGTGTGGCGTATTCATGTCACTGAAAATTGGCCCGAATGAGTTATATATTATACATATAGTTCTTAATGTAACATTAAAATTAGAATATTTACTGTTGATATACAAATGAACTTACCATTAATGAATAAAACTATCATAAAAGCATTTTTTAAACATTCATAGAAATAAGCCTTAGCCGGTAAATGATAAATTTGCATCAAAAGTGCAATATTTAAATTAAATAAAATTGACTGTAAACTGTTGTTATTTACGTATTTAAGTAGATTGCTCAAAGAGAAAAACAATCACTTTATCGATCCAAGTTCGTACCGTTCGCAATTGCTTCCATAACAGCAATGAGAATGAGGTTAAGTCCTTTATCCAATTTAAGCGGCATTTAATTTGAAACATGGCGTCACAGTCTAGACTGGCTTTGTGGTTGGCATATTTTTACAGTGCTTTTCAATATGGCTCTTGTGTCCTGCGGCATTGTTCCGCAGCCTTCCTGCAGCCTCTCATAAAGCCTGCCCGAGCTGGGCTTGTATGTAAACCTTTCATATTAGCCGGACACTAGGTACGAGTTTTCAGGAAGGCTTTTGCATTGATCAAACATTTCACATGCAAACATGTTTAATATTACATAATTATGTTTTAAATTTCATGAAAACAAATATTTTTATTACTAATAAACGTAATTATCAAAGTTTATAGGGTAGTTTTAGTGTTACTGAGAATTTAATGATGGTCAAATATAAACGTTATATTTAAGTGACAAATATTATTTTTTTTAACAAAGTTCTCTTTCCAATACCGATTATATTATTATTAAATTACATTTTTTAATTATATTAATATCACTTTTAAGTTATTATTAAGGATGAATAAACTATTACTTATCTATAATCCTTAATATAATACATCAGGAATAATAATACCGGTAATAAGACTGATAAAGACCAGTAATAAAAATATAATTTATACACAGGAAAAGCGCATCACTAGTTATCCGTACATTACGATCTCACTAACATGATTCGGAGTCGCACGGGGAATGTGATTTCCCAAGATATAGCCCGCGCCCGCCAGACGTCTAATTTAATTAATGCTTTAATCAACTAACTAGCACTGAGGCGTGCGCTGTTTTTACTTGGCTAAGTTGAAGATACTAAGTACGCTTCTCCGAGCAGCGGACCGCAAGACAAAAGAACAAAAAAAAAATGTGCAGCAAAAACATGACAGTGTAACGTTTGCTTTAAATTTTCTTGCGACTTGATTTAATATCACATAGTTTTAATTAGTACGAAATGAAGACAAGAACTTAATGTAGATATTACTTACCGATAAAAGAACATGGTGCTTACAATATTTAGAACAGCATCAATTTGCTGATGTTTTCCAACTCAGCATCGCCAAAATATAATCTTGGTAGGCTACAAGTTAGTATTGGTGGTCCTAATTCTTTTATGTTAAAACCAGTATCCTATTGGAAAAAGTATTAACAAAATTCCAACTTAATAAATCTGGCAGTTCAAGGTTGTAGTTACCTAACTATTCTCAATCGAAATAGTAATTACATAACATTGTTTAGTAAATCATATCTATCGTTTCGAATGGCATTAATCTAAAGGAAACAAGACTACGCTTTCACACCTCCTCTCTCAGCATTTCGTTTGCTTTCTCTCCGGCAAATGGTCCACGACAATGACGAAAGCAATCGCAGACACAATACATAAGTATGAACAAATGATTATGAATTACATTGACGCTTACATCGGTAAGTTTATTTCCTTTTAAGTCATAGAAACGGAACGATGTCATTTGCAACATGTTTATACTTACGCAAATAAAATATCGAACACAACCTTATGCATAACATCTTCATATCAAACGAAAATGTGATGTTTCGTTTGATACGATGATGTTATGTACTTCCGAACTCATTTCACATGTAGCACCAGCCAGGTAAGATTACAAAATTAAATGAAATTCTTTTCAGAATTGATTTGAATTAAAATAAATAAAAAAGTCAAATTCAATAAATTGCAAGATGTTTTAAGAAATAGTGAATAAAATATGTTATTCCGATTATCCATAAAATATAATCCTACCTAGTTCTTAGAACTAAACAAGCTAACGACGATAAAATATGGATGTTCTTAATACTATTAAAACGTTATAAGCTTACGATTTATGTGATTTGTGTATTATTTTGATTAGGATTGTTTGGTGTCTAAATGGACTCTCTGTAAGCTGAGGCAAATATCTACCCCAATTTTATATGCTGTCTTACAGCTATAGAATAACAATGGCATATGCATACTATCCGAATTGAATAGGGTTTTGCATATGTGTACCAACCGGGTTTAGCGAGGGTTTCCTCCAGCAGTTTCCTGCTCGCCTGGCAGGCGGCCTCGACCCTTCGCTGCGCGGCGATTGCACCCGGCGACGGCGGAGGCCCGTGCGGCGCGGGGACTCTGCCCTCGGCATACGAGTGCCTCTCCACGCCAGCGCCCACAGACACCGAGCGACGATTCTCCGGTCGCGACACCTGGTGATAAACAAACGATTGCATTTTATTATATTGTGTGGATAATACATATGATAAACGAAGTCTTAGAACCATAGTATATGACTGTATACATTTTGAATATATTACACACAATGCAAGTTTGGCTACCATGGTTCAGGTTTCAAACATTTACTACCATAACTTCATTTAGGAGGTTAGAATGAATAAAGGATATAAAAAAAAATTTGGCTACTACAAATCAATTTTTGCACTTCACTTCAAATCTAATTCGGTCGTTTCCAAGAAAATCCAAAATTTAATTTTAATAGCCCGGATTCGAAATTAAAAATCCTTAAGTTAACTACATTCGAAAAAATAAGTGAGCATTGAGATCCCAATAGCTATTTTTCAATTTATTATTTAAAAATGAAAAACATATAACTTACAAACATACAACAAATGATAAATCAATAAATGAAAGCATCTTAAAACCTAGTACAGGTCTGTCTAGATACAAGTACTACGCTAAGATTATGTTACTGAATTGCATTAGAAAGGTACATATTTTTCATGTATTTGACATTATTTTTCATATCTCCTAGTAGTTTATTTATTAATATTGGGATTATATATTTAGATGTGCGTTTACCATATATAATAATATTATAACTGGGAATGGACAGTTTGAAGTTGATAATTAATTGGTATCTGTATTTCAGATTTGTTTCAATTCAGTTTGGTTTCAATGATTTGATGGTTTTTCAAATTATTGAAACAAATCTGAATTGAACTTCTTAAGCTTATAGCACAGTATTAGTACATGAATTGTATTTTTAGTCATTCCAAACTTACCAGTACATTGCAGCGTAATATAAAAATTATACAAAAATATATTTATTTAACGTAAAAAAAACTAATATACGTTGGATGCATTAATGGTCATAAAAGATCTAAATCTTTCAACCGCAATATTTTATACGGCACGACCAGTAAAATCCTTTGAAAATACCTCCCCTTTGAAACTTTATTGCCGTACAGTCATATTTACTGCTTAATTCGCTTAATGAAAATTCCTTAAAAGTCATAATTTAAAAGACCCTTCATACTTTACGGGTTCACTTGGGAATATTCAAGTGTACGGCCTTGACTGAGCCTCTAGCAACTTTATGGCTTAGGCTTAACTTGAAATACTAGAATAAATACATAAGAAGATTAAACTGTCTGCTAAGTTGAAGGCAATACGTGTTTAGCTTCAAGAAATGTCTGTAATTAAGATCCGAACAAAAGCGCTGCGTAGGTAATTTGGAACTAAATAAAATACAGAATAAACTTTAAATTAATCTACGTTGTTAGGTTAGGAATTAAGAAATTGATTTTTTTAAATTATTTTACTTTAAGGGTAATCTTTCTCGCGCTTGCGCTTATAAATGCGTTGGGAATGTTTGAAGAATATAAAGAGAGATGGAATCCACGATTCGAGAAATACAAATTTACTTATGCACTAGTTATCTGTAGTGATATTAGATGGCTCATCTCGTTAGTTCAGTAAACTCCTTACTGTAACGCACAAGAATGAGATATCACAAGTTATGCTTGCTACAGTGGTAACATTAAAGTTGTTTACTCTGTACGGTTTTAATTTATTAGTTATGATGTTTAGTTATCTATCTATGCCAAGCTAGTAATGGTATTACGCCATAGTTGATTCGACTGGTTTTAAATAGAAAAAAAAAACAATATAATTTGATAGCTATATGAGAGTCCTTCACAGAGTGTTGAACCTCAGTCTTGGGAATTCATCATTGTTATAAGTTAATAAAACATTGTAATATAATGTTCGCAGAAAATGTCTAACGTTTAGAAGTATGTACGCACGACGTCATCGACGCTATAATTTTGTAATTTGTCCATGAAATAACAATTGTACTGAAACAATTTTAATCTATTCGGTGCCTAATTCCATACCATAGTTCACTTGCCAAGGGAATTGTAAAACACGACTCACCCGTGAAATTGACGAAATTGATGCCAGAAAATCGACCGCTCTATAAATCTACAGCGCGGTCGTAAACACCATCAAAAGTTTAAAATTGGAAGCCGACGGAAGCATTAGTCGGGCCGTTGACAGCGACTAGAAACAAGTAGCGTGGAAAACGATCGAGTTTTCACTTTGATCAAATTAATGTGACGTCACGGAGTTCATGTTTATTTCATGCACACACACTCATGATCAATACAAATGTATACAATATATAATGGAATGTAATATTTTTCAATACATTCCCATAACATCTACATCTCCCTGCCCTTTTCCCACTTGCGTAGGGTCGGCAGAGTATGTACTACTCTTCCATATATCCTGGACTCTACTGTAGTCAATACGTTCCCATAACATTTTCATAAAAAAGATGTAAAATGTACTATTAAAAATTTAGAGTATTATTACTGCTACTATCTACTCTACTACATCTATTAATATAAAATGGAACATGTAGTATAAAGTTGTGTAATAATGACCTAAAAATTAAGAACTCTTTTGATGATTCGCGGAAGTTTTGAGTATTTCCTTGTGCTTTTTGAGCTCTCATATTTCTGCGTCTATTTTAAAATAAGATTTTTTCAAAACATCAGATTCCGCCTAACATTAGCCTTGCTGAATACTTGATCAAAATATGAAGATATTTCAACAGAATCATTATTTATCAAATATTTTTTGATCATAATGATAAATATAGAACAATTACATGATTATTGTTGTTTGTATTAAAGATTTCGAAAGACAATATGTTACCACGATCCTGGATTTGTCAACTCAAGAAGACTACAAGTGTGGAAATTGAGAAATAATTTTCCCGAAAAATAATAAATTAATCCCCCAACAAATTATATATATAAAAAACTACACGCCGACGCGATAACTCGTCGACGATATAATCGTCGACTGCTGGACAAAGGCCTCCCCCGTTGATCGCATCATTATTGGGGGGAAATGTCCCATAATCGCCATGCTTGGCAGGCGGGATTAGTGGAACACCACCGTACTAAGAAAACGACGCTGCTGCCGTCCTCCGGTGGTCTTTACATCCAGATTCAAGATAAACCGACATGTTCATGCACACTGATGTTTGTCCTGTGTGGGAATCGAACCCACTACCCACACACACCTGCGGCGTGAAAGGCAATCTTTTCTTACCATTGCGCAAACCGGTCAGTCATTATAACGATAACCGACAATCAGTAAACATAAATAATAATTATTTTTACGATTTTTAGTGAAAATATAATATGTGTAAATATTAGTCTCAAGTAATTTCTCCATATGTTTTCTTTACGCACTAATAACTTACATAGATTAATGCAATTCATACGTACGATGGATAACTAGTATATAGTAAATCATGGGTCGTCAATAAAGTTACAAGGTGTTGAGTTATTTAAAGTATCTCATATGTTAAGCAGTTTTATTTCGATTAAATAGCAAGGCTGTTCACAACAAATGCGATTAGAAAACGAGTAATTTCGAAACAGTGATGAAAAACTAAAGTAAAAACGGACAAAGGTAATTAGGGTGACTATTAGCTGCATACGCTCTGTTATTACGTGAGTTTTTCGTATCAAATGTCTGTTACAACGGCTTCTTAATTAGCCAGCACTAATACATGCGAAACTTGAATTAAAACACGTCAAATATTGGTTACGACAAAATATCCGAATTCCAAATTAACACACTAAGACGTAGTATCAAACAAATAATACATAATTTTACTCGCATTATTGAAAAAAATAGTTGAATATCTTCTGTTGAGACACTCTAATGACAACCAAAATAATTTAAACACAGCACTAATTAACACTAACTTTAAAATAAATCGTCTTGCTTTATCGCTCTTTTTTTGTAATAACAGTAACTGTATCTGTATAATGTTTGGAGCCAACACATGCTTATGAAGATAGTTAAAAATAATCGTCCATCTAATTTAAAGCGATGCTTCGACCTCTATAGTCTATTCGAAGTCTATATTTGGTATCTATTTTTGTATTTTAGATCTACTTCTGATATAAATTTACAGAATGTAAAAAAAAAACAATAACTTAAGTCATTAAATTAAATAATAAAGTAAAAATCATTTGAAGGTTCAATTAACATACTTTAGAATACGCATAAGGATTAGGTACCTACTTGGTAATTTGAATGAACGAAAACTAATGTCGTTTCCAGTGCACTTACTTAATGCAGACCATCCATTTTGTTATTACATCACTAGATGTTTTTTTATCTGCACATTTAGTGCGATTTTCCTGTATACTCCAGTGATCCCATACAACATTTTACTATTTAACAAATAACTATAACGGTATTTTAAATCCATGACAGTAGAAAAATCATAAAACTAATTCTCTCAATATTTTAAACATATTTATAAATTCATCATATTTTGTGTTATCTATCTTCTAATAAAATATAAAAAGGCATTATAATTGTAACCTAACAATTCAAATTTTTGCTCTTGGGCTTAATAATGAATTAACTATTAAATAATGCTTTCTTTTCGATTAAAACGATATGTATATATATATATATATATATATA
>DWLR01001264.1:0-19063 GCA_018246295.1 Papilio alexanor hazarajatica
TATGAGTTCACGTGATGTTATAAAATACTTTTAAATGTAAGTTTTTATTTATATACATATAATAACAATCTGTATTATATTGCATGCACAAGCGTTGTTATAAGCTAAATACCCTAATCGAATCAATTTCGAGTTGAAGACTGCCGTAAATACGACTGTAACTATAGACAGTAAAATTAATTTTATTAGTTTATTGGATAGGCAATTACTATGTTTTATGAAGTTTTAATTATATTGTCTGCTATTATTCAGCATTTTCGTAAGTCTTGCTAAGAAAAGAACTTGTTAAGAAAGAAAGTTTATGAAGATTTCTGAAATTATAAAACCATAAAAGAATAAATAAGTTATTAGAACTTGCTAGTTGATAAGAACTATACATTTTTAACTATCTAGAAAAAGTAACATTTATGTAAGAAGATCTTAAAAATATGATAATTATGCTATTTGTATTTTAATAAATTATCTTTATACTCTACACGATCATTTGTTTTTAGCCTTTTATTTAGTAAGGTATGTATAAATTTTGAAATAGAATATTTTCCGTAGCATCGTCAGGTATATAGGCTAAATTTATCATAGCCTAACTCTCAAGGTTCGGCACAACTACAATGGCAGTGCGGCCTCCAGTCTGAAATATTTTATGCACGAGGGAGATAGCATCGCCGTCCGTAAACATGTGGGATGTGATACTAGGACTCGTATGCATTTTTTTTTGTAGTTTAGTTGTACCGAGAATTTATTGGAAACTAGAGATGAACATTTCTGTTCTACTTAGTACTTATACATTGCTTGCAAATATTTTGTATATTTGATTTAATAAACTCCCACGAGTTTATAATTGTTCTTATGTGAAAATGCTTAATTAATTCCTAGTAAGAGTGATAATAAAGATACATCTAAAATTACAAAAAAAAAAACAATTAGTTTTTGAGCGTATAAGTCAGAGGGGTAGGCAGAGAATACGGTACTAGCAGAATTTTGGTCCAAACAATTTTATCTCGCAACTTTTGTGTCTATCAACCGTATTAAGGTCATGTTTTTTTTTTATTTCAGGGCTACACTCCTCTCCACATCGCAATCCAGTTTCGAAATGAAAACGTTTACAATCTTCTAGTCGATGTTTACGGTGAGATGGTGTATGGTGAACTACTACCGAGATTATTGTACTGTTTTATACACGTCGCAGATACAAAAAAAAATCCTCCAGAAAATTCGCAACGAAAATGTTCAAGTATTAAGATTACGCTAAGCTATTATACTGGTATATACAACAACCAAATTTCCCGTAGTTTTTAACTATTAAAATTTACTAGTGATTGATCTGTTAATTTGATTCTCAAAAATGTTTTTTTTTGTTTTTATATAAAGAAGCTTTTGTGTTCTGCTATAATTCCCCTAAATCTGATGCAATATTACTTTACAGATGCTGATCCAAATGTGAGGGATTGGTCTGGCAGGAAACCTAGGCAGTATTTAGTTCGAATGGACACATCTTTGTCACCTGGCTCTTATCGAAGTAAGTTGAAGCTTAATGAGTATTTTTAATCTTCTAAAATTGTTAGACGTCAATAATGTATTAACTAACGACTGAGTGGTTATCAACATTCGCTGTGTTTTATACAGGCTGACCTATTTGTTAATTTCGTGGCCCGTCGCAGACACTTAATGCTCTAGCGCTATGTTGAATCTGTTTATATAGTTACTCTAAATACATTTAGTGCTTTTATTTTTGTCATCGTTGTTGAACGTTTGAGAAAAATGGGGCAATGTGTTAGTAACAAATATACATACAATATCGGTCGACTAAAAATTTTCTTCTCAGAAGTCAGAGGTCTCTTGGTACAAATATATTTTAATCGCCATTGAATTGAGAAGAGCCAAACCATATTATATGGTGTAGCATGAAAATAAAATTATAATTCTTAAGTATTGAATAGAATTTTTCATTAATTTCAGAAAAAGAGGGATTCTTACGTATCGGATCTCTAAACGTGCGCGTAAAGAAGACCACGGAGGCTTTTAGTAATTTTCTAGGTGTCGGAGCGACCCGGTCTTCTGCGTATGTTCCCAAGTCCATCAGGGAAAGGGATTTGGATCGACGTTCTGATGATGGTGAACAACTCCATAAGTCTTGGGGCTCCGCTGATAATATACCGGTAGTATTTTAAACGTGTTTTTCTTTATTATTATAGTGTTACTAACTAGAAAGAAAACTTACCAGTTTATAGCTGAGTAACCAATATGATATGATTTGAATCCTTAGAGGATAAAAATTAGTGCTATAAATATGTGTTTTTTATAGATCTTCGAACGCTTTATCATGTAACTTTTCTATTGGAATAACCTGTATCGAAAATCGGAATAGCTCCACATCTGTTCTGGCATTTGTCCAGCCTGCCAATCTTATGCAAATGTAAACGTAATTGCATAGATCAGCTTCCATTATGGATTTTTTTTAATGTGCATAAAGTTTACCACGGAGATGGAATCTGAAATATGATCCGTAGCAGAACAGATGTTTTTCACGTTTCTTAAGGATGCTAAATTTAAGTAGCAGTTGGATGGAAGTGTCATATTCTTCGAAAAATTAATATGCCTTCTGCAAAGAGACTAAGATTGTACTTTAGGACTATGGAATAAAACTTTAATACGAATTAACACCTGGCGATCGGTTTCTAAGACGACATATAACTAAATAAAATCATATTTTTGTTAATTACAGAAGAACGATAAGCAAATGCCACCACCGATGAGTAATAAGGTGCGTCGGCGAGGGGCTAGTGGTCGTCGTAACATAGGCTCTCATAGCAGGAGCACACCTTCGACACCCGATCAGGTATGTTTCAAAATAATCAACATACAATTCTTATTTAAACTTGAGATCGAAAACATTCTATGTTATTAATGGTTCAACTTATCCAAGACATCGGATTTAAATAATTTAACACTTTAACTGTCCCCAGAGTGTTTATGTTCTTAAAACTATATCTAAAAATGAAAATTCAATCGATTTCTTTAGCTGTGGAAATTTCTTCAGTGGTCCATTGTGCTTTTACCTCCGTCTTCTATGCAGTACGTGTATCGTCAGTTAAAGTGTTAATGTAATAGAAAAAGCAGTTCAGTTCAGAAAGTTACTCGGAGTTTGTTGATTCGCATTTGACACAATTCTGGCATACTCTTTTGTATTCATACATCTGTTTATACATACACGATTAAGGTAAACGACAAATGCGATGCTGGACTATACAATGTAATTGACCGACAAAGTTGGTCACAAATAAGTATTACTTTGAATTTGTCGCTTACCTAGGCAGCGGGTAATTCAATACCTAAATGCTCTATCTTAGTAATAAACTCAACTCACCGTAACCTGAATACCTATTTTTTTTTTTCTACAAAGCAATCTCGATTTTCGTTTTTAGCTTTTTGCTGTGGCCTAAAGCATATATTTGACGATTACAAAACGAATGTCTAGGCCATGATGTATGTAGGACGAATGCAGGAAGAATTTGTGACGACTCGAAGACGAATAGATGACGAATGGACGACGAATGGAGGATGCGCGTTGCGTGTCGTTGTGCGTTGAGTGTGGCGGTGCCGCGGCGTCGCCACTGTACGCCGTCGCTGTTAGCTTCTCGTCTTGAAGGGAGCTAACACCGTAGGATGGCGCTAGTGCGCCAACACTTTTCCTTTTCAAATCTAAGATATTTTTAGGTTGTATAGATTATTTACATTATATAACGATATATTATTACGTCTAAATATATTGTTAATAACTTTATAGACATATGTTATATGTATTGTTTCGAGATATCTTTAATAATGTGAAAGCAGCTTGTAACTATTTCGCCGCATTTTAGCGTGTTTTTATTTCCTGACTCATGGTAAAGTAATAGTTTTTAGTATGGATATATGTATGACCGACTGACCAGTTGGCGCAGTGGCAAGATACTTGTCTTTAACGCCGCAGATCGTGGGTTCGATTCTCACACAGGACAAACATTTGTGTGCATGAACATGTCTGTTTGTCTTGATATAAAGACCACCAGAGGACGGGCAGCAGCGTCCTTTTCTTAGTACGGTGGAACATACTGCGATCGCCAACCCGCCTGTCAAGCGTGACGATTATGGCACTTTTCCCCCCCAATGATGTTATCAATGGGGAGGCCTATGTCCAGCAGTGGACGATCATAGGCTGATGTGTATGGATGAATTACGTACTTAAGTAAACTATAATCCCCAACGCTAAGGAAAGTTTGTCGACTTACTACGGGTCAAGTATGGTAAATATTTATGTGTAGATAGATAGAGTATGTAAACATTATAGCATTGTTAATTAATTTTATTATTCTATTCTTTCAGCCCCGTGCTCAAATTGGAGTTAGCGAAGAAAGGGATTCGGATTCTGACAGCGCGGCCGGCTTCCATTCGGCTTGGAAACAACAGCGCGCCTCGCATTGCACCTAACACTAAACTCGCCGTGAAATTGTACTTAACTATATTAATAAGTATTACAAGTATTAAGTAGCTATTAAGAAACTTGTTTACATTTCATAAACAATTCACACAAGCATTGTTAAAAATTCTAACGTGTCGTTGCCTCCAACTAATTGACTTAGTTGATATCTTTGTTTTCAAAGAAACAAGATAAAACAATTATTAAAGGTAAATATTGAACCTGTGTATACAGGAATGAATTGACATTACTTATATATAAATTAAATTCGGTAAATTTTGTGAAAAATTAGTATATGTTATGTTAATCATGGTCAGTCACAAAATAAAAGAAATATACACTATGTCTTATGTACTTCGGTTGTATGTCAACAGCAGTGACATGATAAATATAAACAATGACATGAATTTGCTGTAATAATGTAAGTGGCAAAAAATATTGCACGACTTTTTGGAATATTCGTCTTCGTAGACGTTGACATCGTATATGAAAATCACATCTACAAAATCACAAGTTGCTTTGTACGACAGAGATAACGCTCTGCGAAGCTGAAATCTCATTTCTTAAGTCCATGTGCAGTATTTATAACTGAACTCAATCCTGTACTAGTGTTTATCAAAATTAGAATCCTAGTTTGCCAGAACAAACACGGTCGTAAATTACTAAACTAAAAATAATATATTTGATAAGTATACAAAGTGTGACTAAAATAATAAAATAGGGAGCGAAAATGTAATGAGAAATATTCTTTAATGAATTTCGAAAACATGAGCAGTTTACACATTAATTGCATACAATCATTCTAACAGCCAATATTTATTTTATTAAGTACAGAATAATCGTAACTTAGCAGATTAGGCCTTAGATTTGACTCGAGTAGATCTTATTGCCATACAAAAGAAACCGTACGATAGCTTTTTTCCTTTTATACGAGTAGATAATAATAGACTATACAACTAAATATATAGAACTTAAGTAAAATATATTTTTAACATTCCTATTTTTTAATGAAATAAATGACATTCATATTTAGACAACTTCCCATTCCATTGCCTACTTTTATTTTAAGTAGATTATCTAAAATAATCACAAATAAATAATAAAGTAATGAATAAATCATCAAAAATTATTTACTATTTTGTCATCTCATTACATTGACATATTATTACTTACGCGCCCCTTCAACGAATATACGTAAACTTTATTCAAAATTAACACAATTTCAAATTTAACAATTAAAATTATATGTCGGTAATTTATACAATCTTTAATTTAAAAAAAAATATTTTGGATTAAATATTTACTTAATTTTGTTCTTTTAAGGTAACCAAGATGAATTAAACAAATTCTGTGAACCAATTTAAAATGTATTTTGCTTTGCTATCACATCGAGAAATATGTTATATATACATAAATTGTATTTAACTAGAAATAAAGAAAATTAGATTGTCATGTAATTTTTTATTTACAAATACCCACCTTTTTACATTACTCAATATGGACAATCTATTCCCAATTAATTAATTATAGACTACTAATAAATATTAACAATGTAAAATTAAATATTGTAATAAAAAACATAGGAAAAAAGTTAAATATAGAAAATGGAAATTTACGTCATGAAAGTTCAGCCATGATTCCTTGTTTCTTTCACATCAATACATACAGTGTTAACTATAACGTTACTCGAATTAACGACAAACTCCCTAATACCTTTACCTTACCTTGATTTCTATACAATAGTACACTCTATTTAACGATAACAAAGCGGCATTATAAGTCATTAAGCAGTACCTCATAAGTTGCCGAAATTGATAAGAACTGCAGCTGTGTACGATCTTTTGTTTGCCGCTTTTTTGTTTTGATATATAGCACATGTTTGCTTCGACTGACATACCGGAGATTCTGTGAAATGTTTTTATATGATGACCTTGCACATTTTTGCCTCGGTCACTAGACTTCTGTCAAGTTGATACACGCTCGCATTGCTTATCATAATCGCAGTTGATTACAGACGTTCGAAGTGTAACCATGGCGAGTAAAAGAAAGTATTTGTGAATTGTATAATAATTAAATACAATAAATACAAAACACTTATTAAGATGCAATTAAACAATCGGAGCAGCAAAAAGCAGTAGACGAAGATAACAGACTATACGCAATGAGTATTGTTATTGGTGTCAATAATAATCTTCGTGTGTAAAATGTGTACTTTATTAGTAGATACATATTATAGAATAGAAAAATAATATTGTTACGCGCGTGGGGTATGGGATAAAGATAAAACACTTTGCCAATTCTTTACTTGATTTATTTGCGACTTACAGAGGTTCACCGCACACACGTCCGAGCACAGTCAGCTACAGTACTTCGTGTTACAATCACTGAGTTACTGACAATGAACACCACTTGCACTTTTACGTCACTTCCTCTTCCTCTTCATCACTGGTCACTTGAAGACTGTCGCAGGTTGGACCAGACTCCCCTTATATATGCCGAATTTCGACTTTTATTTCGTAATTCTTCTATTTTTGATTGTTTTATTTACGACATTCCTTGTCGTTTTGTTCCAGAAGATTCTTACCGGCTATTCTCAATTATTCGAATGCCATGTATTTTCGAGACAGTTCACGTTTCGATAAGAAAAAAAAAACACAAACCGTTGTTACTCAAGTCTTGAGTTGACAATCTGTTGTCAATTCCACGGCATCGCGACTCTGTCCTCCGCTAAGTCGTGCTCGTCCCGAGCATCATTTGAACCGTAATATCGCGCTAACCGGTCCATGCTTCTTGGTGATGGGGTTTTACAGCTTCCAGCCAGCGCCCACAGCATCAGCTGAATTTAGTTTTCCGGTTATTCCTGGTTGACGCTAGCATCAACCGACCTGACTGCCGTCGCCTCTTCCTGTTCAGCCTCTTCTGGCCGGTTCAACTTCGGGCCTCTGGCTCGAAAGTATACGCCTTCACCACATTCAAAAGACTTTGTTGCAGAAGTTCGCGCAGGCATTGCCACTTGCCGTAGACGATGCGCGCCGAGGTCTTGGAGCACGGCTTCTACCTCCAGCGCATGAGCGAGGGCTTCTTTCAGGAGCGTGTGATGACCTAACCTTACTGCAACCCTGACTTCACCCTCTCGAATTCTGTCGACGAAGGCTTCCACCAGCAAAGAGTCCGCCTCAGCTCGCGACTGGTATGCCTTACGCACCAACTTCTCAGCCTCAATAGCCCACTGCTGTAAGTTTTCTCCGTGACGTTGCTTGCGGTCTCTTAGCTGGGCGCGGAAGGCGTGCTCTAGGTGCTTGTCGCCGTATCGTATCTCTAAGACCTCTAAGAGTCGGTCGTAAGTTGCACTTTACCCCACCGCCTCTAATACAGACAAAACCTCATCCCGCAGACCGAGTGTCAAAGCTGCCGCCTGCCCGTTGTCCTGACCGTTAACTTCCACGACCTTCACAAACTGCAGTCGTTAGGCAGGCCATGATGATAGACCATCGAACTGTGGAACCTTAAATTTTTCTACCGACGTCGAGATTGTAAGTAAGCCGACCACAGCCTTATTTTTTATGTTGGCGATCTCTTTTTCAACGTAATCCATCTTCCCGACAACATCGTCAATTTCCGCCCCCAAGCTTTTTAATGCGCTCATTATGCTCTTGGATTTGCTCCCTCACCATTCCGAGCTGTGGCTCTACCGCTACAGCTACGTCTTTAACAATCCGCTTGACCTGTTCGTCATGGTGACGAGTTTGCTTCGTCAGCTGCTCTTGGAAGCGGCGAGTCAGTTCGTCATGGTGACGAGTCTGCTCCGTCAAACATCAGCTTAAGTGCTGACATCATCGCTGCCAGATCGCCTTGCGTCGACTTTGCGCTGGCACCCTGAGAGGCTTCAACATGCGCACCCTGTTCAGTCGCCGTCTTTACGGAAGTCGTACCTCGGCCGTAAGTCGACGCACCCGCCTGAGTCCCTTTCTGCCGTCGCGTTCCATCAAGGGCATATTTATTCTCTATCCCACTTCTGACACCAAATCTTATGCGCGTGGGGTATGGCATAGTGATAAAACACTTTGCCAGTTCTTTACTTGATTTATTTGCGACTTACAGAGGTTCACCGCACACACAGTCACCTTCAGTATCCCGTGTTACAAACACTGAATCACTGACACTGAACATCACTTGCACTTTTACTTCACTTCCTCTTCTTTTTCTTCACTGTTCATATTATATAGGCCGAATTTCGATCTTCATTTGGTATTTCTTTTATTTTCGTTCGTCTTATTTAAGACGTTCTTCGTCATTCCAGAAGATTCTACCGACTATTCTCAGTTATTCGAATGCCATGCATTTTCGAGAAAGTTCACGTTTCGATAAGAAAAAAAACCACAAACCGTTGTTACTCGAGTATTTGACAGTCAGTTGTCAATTCCGCGGCGTCGCGACAATATCTTATATTTCTTTCCATTTAACGACCACTCTCTATAACGAATACAGCGCTCAGTCCGTTAAATGTCGTTAAATGGAGTTTATATTGCATTTCATGGATATAGAATCAAAATTCATATTACTCACCTAAACGTAGTTACAACATGCAGATACTGCCATTAAAAGCCAAATCAAAAAATACGATTTTCTTTTAAATAAAACGTGATTTATTCTATAACCTTGATATCCTGAGTTCTGACCTTCAAACTAATCCTTGTATGATCAGATCACAGATCAGTCAATTTAAAAATTAATGTCACTGAGCTCTTGTATCTACTACTCTGATACAACGATTACAAAATGAATATGTGAGAGTAAAAGTGTAAAATCTACAAGAAACTTTGCAATTTAGGTGAAATTCGTAAGATTT
Source organism: Papilio alexanor hazarajatica (assembly GCA_018246295.1). Classification (NCBI taxonomy): domain Eukaryota; kingdom Metazoa; phylum Arthropoda; class Insecta; order Lepidoptera; family Papilionidae; genus Papilio; species Papilio alexanor. The sequence goes on from DWLR01001264.1 coordinate 9,306, forward strand.
GTTTACTCGCGCAGTCACCATGAAGAGCTTATTACGCTTTCCAGAGACGAAATTCACACCACTTCACGCGTAGTCTGATTTTTTTTAAATAAATCAGTATATCTTTGTACTATTTCGAGTAACAATAAGACTAAAAGGCCGGCAACGCATCTGCGGTTCCTCTGCTGGTGATGCGGATATGTATGAAGAGATGGAATAAAAGTCAACGTCTAGAAGTTCTTCTTGAAAGAATGACTAACTGTCTAAAAGATTTTGAGTGTATGAATCCGAGACTCCTCTGGATAAGGATAAAAGTGGGACTGATTCGAATAATTATAATAGGGCCTTAACGCCATATATGTCCAGTCAGTGCGGAAGAGAAGACGTGGCTTGGTGTACTGGTAACAAAGGTCAGGAAATCAGATTGTATGGATGGAGAGGATATTAAGAAGAAAAAGCCACAATTCCATTATTTGAGAAAGAGAGTAAAAGAAATAGTGAATAGGAAGACACAAGAAAGCAGATGGATGAAGAAAGATTATCTGATGATTTCCAGGCAAACACAAAAATGTTTTGGAAGATTGAAAATAATTCCAGAAGAAAATCAGGACAATCGAAAATGAATGTTATGGTGTATTATGAATGATGAAGTATCGATTTTAAAAAGACGGAAGGTATATTTTAGGTCTTTGTTTGAATGTGACAAGGATGTGGGATGTGCAAGGCTTTTATCTTTCGCCATAATCAGACTGACTAGTCATGCTTAGTTTTACCAGAAGCAAAAACTATTCATTTATTGATGTCCCAAGCCGCTTAGACATATCCCTTCTGGTACTTCGTCGGCTCATTGAGTGATGTGATGTTGTGCGGAGTGTATAAAATGACGACAGGTCACAGAGATAACGTACGACTCATAAATACATTACATTTATAGTTAAAAGTTTGAGGTGTGAGTCGTTGAACTTAGTAAATTATTACTCTAGGCGGGCTACTTTAAATGAAAACCAACGGGCAACGAATGGCAAATACACGAATTAGTGTTTACGAATTACATTCGAGAGTGAAAATGGATTTAGAGCGAATATATGCAGAACGCTAGCAAACGTTTATCATTTTATTTAAATATTTTAATAGGTAATGTCTCAGTTTTCCTCATTACTAAGTGTAATCTCATTGCGATGCCGGTTATTATTTGGAAAGTGCTTGCGCAACAGAGACGAGAGAGTGGTGCAATTCTTAAAAAGGCTGTTACAAATTTTGAAAACCCGTCAACTGGAAGAGCAGGATGCAAAACATTTACTAAAGAAAACCCGCCTTTATATGCCTACATATATAATTCCTGAGTCAGTTGGTCTTTTAATACAAAGTTTGGCTTTGTCAGGTATCTGCAGTCAAATTATCGCAACTAGTCAGCTGTTCACATCGACACACCGCTTGTATCTCCAATCAATTTAACAAGCAGGCTGAAAATCCGACTAAAAAGATGTCACAAATGTGAAAAAGTATGAAATAAGATATTAGTAATATTTCTTCATACACATACTACTAGTATCTTTATTTCATACTTTTCTGACAGAATAGAAACAGAATCTAAACAACGAAATCCTATTCGTAAACAAAGATAGGACTACGCAGAACCCCGTGGTGCTAGGTCTTCATTTAAAACTCTTGACGGTTCAAAAAAGTGTTAAATGAAGACGTAGGACTACGAGCTTATCGTAAAAGACCGGACATTTTTGAATAAACGTTTGAAAAAGATAAGTTTGGAAAGTTCCCGGAAAAAAAAATAACGTTAAATTTTTATTTCGGATGAAAAAATCTACCATCCAAGAAAGTTACACTAAAGAAAATGTCTAGGTGTATGCCCACAGCAGTTAAGAAGCGAGCGAGCGTATTCCGAGGGTACAACGAGGACATTATCCTTCGTCACTCATGATATGGCTTGGCATTTGGAGAAGAAAGACTCTAAACGTCATCAGAATTTGGAGTCTCTCCGAGCATCTCTGGTTAAAGCAGCGGCAGAAATATTATAGATATGAATGTGGTGTGTACTGCGATCGGTGACTGGCCGCGTCGATTGGGTGCATGCATTCAGAATGGGGGAGGGCATTTCGAATAACGTAGGGTAAAAGGAGGTTATTTGGTGATAAAGGTAATTTGGTGATAGATATTCAAAATTTTTTTACGACGTTACTTATGCACCCAATGTTACGAAATGTTAAAAGCACTCTGCCGCAAGAGTGAAACAGATGAAAATATGTTGCGCGTTTCATTCTCACGATTTGTAGGACTAAAAGAAAACTTTCCGTCAAAAATTCATTCCTGCAGCCAATATTGTAAACTGCTTTCTAGTGTAATTCGTTTTATTTCACAATTACTGAACTGATTAAGGTAAGTGAATGAAACTTTCAAAAATAGTTTATTATATGTCATTAGTTGTTTTAAATTATTAATGTGTGTCCAATAACTTCTATATCCGGAGTTATTCCATAGAACATGAACGTAATTTCTTAGGTTTTTTAGTGCTGTTTTTTATACAATATGAAATGTTAAACTTTAGTTTGTCAATACGGTTTTCTGTAATGTGTAAAAATGTGGTGTCGTATATATTGAGGAAGTGTATTATGTCAGTAATTGAGGGTTATTTATAATTTCTCGATTTGATGAAGTTTTTTTATCATCAAATTACCTACATAAAATGTTGAATTAGAATTATTTTTGTTCTTTTAGTGCAAAAATGGAAGAAGGAAAGAAATATGAAAACTATAAGAATGATTCGCTGCAACAAGCTCTGAAAACGGTCAAGGATGAAGGTAAAACAATTTACAAAGCGTCCAAGGAAACTGGGATACCTTTGAGTACTCTAAAAAGATATATTCATACTGAACAAGATTGACTGACGACTGACCGGTTGGCGCAGTGGCAAGACACTTGCCTCTCGCGCCGCAATTCGTGGGTTCGATTCCCACCCAAGACAAACATTTGTGAGCATGAACATGTCTGTTCGTCTTGTATCTGTATAAATGTCTGAATAAAGACCACCGGAGGACGGGCTGCAGCGTCATTTTCTTAGTACGGTGGACTATACTGCGATCACCAACCCGCCTACCAAGCGTGGCGATTATGACACATTTCACCCCAATGATGGGATCAATGGAGGAGGCCTATGTCCAGCGATGGATGATCATAGGCTGAGGTGGTGGTTGTGGTGGATCAAGATTCTATTAAAAAAAATGGGACAACCCTTTGCACTAACATGTGAAGTAGAGCTTCAGCTTAATAATATTATTATAGAGAGACAGGAGCTAGATTTCGGACTAACTGTTTTCATCATGAAAGCATGGATCAAGCCGTAAGTGGTATTCTCAGGATGTAAAAGAAAAAAATGAAGCTTTATGGATCCAGTGTTCATATTGTATAACTCCTTATCACGAGGATTGCCTAGGCATCACTTCCATGGAAGTCATGAATCAATTGTACTTCAGATGCGATCAAGGCTATTAACACTCTTATATCACCAAAATACCTACCCACTGTCACCAAATTCCCGACCTATATCACCAAATTGCCTCTGTAATTTCTTTTTTTTTTTTTCAAAATAAATTTTATAATACTATCCGTAGTTATTTATTAGAATTTATGGATGGTATACCTAATCTGAATACTAAATTACAATGTTAGCTTATTTTAATTAATTAAACTAAATACTAACACATTAATTTCAAATTTTCTAAAAATATCACCAAATAACCTCCCTTTACCCTAAATAAAATTGTATTTTACATTTAATCATCTTCTTTTCATATATAATTTCTAAATTTTTCGCCAGAATTTATAATATGACTTGATATATATAGGTATATTTGTTGCTCTATCAAATTAATAACCCCCTAAAACCATAATAAAGCATTACACAATTATAATTACACAATTACACAAGAATGTAATTCTGTCAAATAATTCGCATGTAAAAATACTACAAAAAAACAAAGAGTGTCAGTAATATATTAAAACTACATGTTGGTGTTGACAGCGCCTCCGCACGCGTTCAAAAGATTGCTATCAGAATAATACAAAATAATGTTTTTAAGTGTTTATCTTTTGCTGTCATTAGGCTTATCGATATTTCATTTGCGCAATCGCATGTTCTTGCTATATAGAAAGCTACAATTACTTATGTAGCATAATAAATAAATAAATAATAATTTACCACTTTACAAAAACCTATATTCAAATAATTAAGATCAGTTAAGCCATTCTTATATCGGGGCACACAGCAAACATACATATAGACAGTATTTTGTTTGGCCTAGCATTTGCGTAAACATGTATTTTTGCTATATACCAATTTTCATTGAGATCGGTCAAGCCGTTCCTATGATGTATCGGGACATACAGCTGACAGACAGCAATACAGTTATTTTATATAACCAATTAATTGTTTAATCACATGTTCTTACTTGTGCCTAGGCTAAGAACAAAATGGCGTTTATACTCAAGCCCCGGGTATTACTGAGTTATGTCATTATAACCGAATGTTCTTCACAAAGTCCATCTCAAGAACAAATATCATAATGGATTCCTGAACATTTCACACCGTTTTAATTCTTACTATAAAGAGTGTTATTGAAATTACTATTACAAAGCTGGTGAAATATTTTTCTTTTAAAATTTTTACAATGTAAGCAACGTTGCAACCTTTAAAGCTAAGTAGTCAATGATAAAAATGGACGTAATTCAAGATAAGTATCTCCTTTTTTGTTATGCATTTTTTTAGGTTAAGTCATACTTAATTTAAAAAAGAACTGAAAAATAAGTTAGTTGTCTTTTCTTTCTTCGTAATCCCTACTATAATATTGTAAATGCGAAAGTAGCTCTGTCTGTTGTGTTACGCTACCACAAAACCGATTTTGACGAAATTTAGTAAAACGATAGATTTGACCTTAGGAAAGGATATTTGCTACATTTCATTGCGAAACAAAGAGTTGAAGGGGGTTGAAATAAGGGCTTAAAGTTTGTATGAAATTTCGTCAATATTGAAAAATAAAACCATGAAACTTTGCTTTTAGTCACTTGATAAGAAATAAATAAACGTCTGTTCAAGCGTTTTTGATATTTCGACCTTTGTGGGGTTGAAATAGGGAATGAAAGTTTATATGGAAGTTTAAATAACATCACGCTTTCACATCTAACCGGCAACCGATTTTGTGAAAATTCGATAATAAATAGACTAGATCTTGTAAAAGGTCATAGGCTACATTTTGTCGCGAACAAAAGGCTTGTTGGGAGATAAGAGGCGAACGTTTGTGATTATTTAAAATAAAACTTTAAAACTTTGTATTTAGGCACTTCATAAAAAGTGAATAAATATTTCCCGTAATGTTTTTAAAATTTCGACCTGTGTGGTGATGAAATGCAATAGGGGATGAAAGTTGGCAAAAATCACTCTTTCACGCCTAACCCCGACTAGCCCTTGGGAACTGATATAAGTTACCTTTTGTTGTAAAAAAGGTATGAAGGGGTTGACATAAGGGTATACAGGGTTTGTATGGGAGTTCGTTATTATCGACTATAAAAACATAAATCTTTGTATTTAGGCACTTGATAAAAAATAAATAAATATTATAAATAATTATTTTTTTATATTATTCCAGCATTTTTGAATTTTCTACCTACATGGGGATGAAAAGGGAGATGAAAGTTCTTATAGTATAGAAGTCCAAGCTAAACTGTCTATGTTTACTAAACGTATATATATTTATCAAAAACAAGTCTATGATTAGTAAAACATCTCTTAGTCTTACACGACGCGCGAGCGCTGGACTCGTCCAGCGTCATACACAATAAAGGATGTGCCGGATCAAACTTGCAAAATAATTATGTTTTAGGATAAGTAGAATTGACGGCAGTGAGTCATAAAATGAATATTTATCAAGAATTTAACAAATAAACTGAAATTACAGACAGACTCTATACACATATATATTAGTATAAACAGTAGTCGTGAAAAAAAACAATTGTAATTTGATACGTTATTATAAGGTACATCGTGAAATAAATTTACTGTATGGAGTATGATCATGATGTAAACTCATTAACAATATGTCAAAATTTGTGAGATCCTCGGTGAAGCCGCGTGAAGCTTACGTGGGCGGAATTAATATGTCAACTCAACGGCATGCGTTTACAACGCATATTTTCAGCGGTGCGCTTTAATTATAGTCAAGCGATTGTACTGTTCATGAATATAGCAAATAAATCTATACTAATGTTAAAAAGGCAAAAGATTTTATTGTGTTTGTTTTGTATAATATCAAGAAACTACTTGGAACGATTTTAAAAATTCACCATCAGGCTCGTCTATTTCATAATTATTATTTTTTTTATTTTTCTATCTATTTACATGAGCTGAGTTGGGGCGGGTTGCTAGTATAATGTATGAAGGTCGTCTCTATGGCATCCAATTGATAGTTATCCATACGAAAGTGCGCCGGAATTCGGAAGCACAATTGGCATTCGGTCATATTACTTCTCATACATCTGTACGATGGCATCTGAGACAACAGGCGGTCGTATTATCATGAAATAATAGTGTCTCCCATCGCTATATTTCATTAAGTCATATGTCGCTGTTGAGGCGTTTAGGGGTAGCTTCACACGTGTCCTTATCGTATTTTCTCGACCTAATTAAGCCCCCAAAATGCCACCATCAATAAAAAGACATAAATTTTTAGTTTTTTTTATACGTAAGAATGTAAAAAATCTTTTCTTCGTGTTTCTAGGATTCGAACCGCATACCAGATGACCTCAAATTGGAGACCTTGCTATTGTCTAACAGTAGTCAGCTAGATGGTAAAAAAGAAGGACGTAATAACTAGCTATTTGGTTGTGCAATTTTATTTTTAATTTTCGATTAATCGGAAAAAAAATAGTAAAATACTAATGAGGAGGAAAACAATTTGTGAAGTTGTTCTTCCCGTTAAGTTCGGACATCATTCAATTCTAAAACTTTTGGGCCAGGAGTTTGACCGCGAGTTATTATTTCCAATAACTTCATTAAAAGCAACGTATTGACGTTCGGAGCGCGCAAATTAATTGAGTTGTACAAAATCAAACACATCTTCACGCCACAAAACGAGGGAGAGGCATCTAGTTTGGCGCCGCGACGCGTTGTGATATTAGGCGGGCTGACTACGGGAGAGGGAGCCATACCGCCAGAAGCTTTTCATCCGTTAGGCGAGGTCGTCGCGTCGCCCGCCCGCTCGGCTCGCCAATACGCGAACATGTGTTGCCACTAATTGTCCACTCGTGAACGCATCCATAGTGTAACGTGGTATCGTTCGTGGACCCCGTATAGGTGAGCATTCATATCACATATATATTATAATTTATCAACGTTTCAATAAAATACTACGATAATAAAATGATGGCAGTAAAGATTCTAGCGGATGAGATATGCTATAGGTATCCATCAAGTCGGTTGTTAAATATATATGTAGAGTAGTATTAGCTTTAATAAAAATGTCTTAGTACTTTTAGTACGTCGTATGCCATTTTACAGTATTCTTACACTTTTTTGGCGAGAGATAAGAAATGTTAAAAAAAACTTTTCGGTAATAGTATAATAAACATGTTTTAGAAATAACAAGCTTAAATACCCTTAAAACGTAGTTATAATCTTGTCTTTAGGCGTCGTTTAATTACTTAATAGTTCTTCTAATACAGCATATCTCTGTCTCGCTCTGGCGAAAGAATTAAGCCCACAATTAATGGAAATTACCTCAGCTGGAGACTTTAACAGTATCAAATAGATTTCCAATTTTGTTTCAGTGGATTTATTACCGGATGTGCGTATCTGTTATATTATAATATTGCGATATTCATTAATGATTAGAGATGAATTCTATAGTCTTATAACGTCCTTACGGCAAACTAGTCGTGAATGCAACAGGTTTTTATTTTTATCAACGAGATTATAACAGTATGTGTCTGTCATCGCAAATATCAAATCCTTAATCATAAAATTTTTGAAGCAAAATAGTGTCTAGATAAACACCTTCATTCTGTTCTATTATTTTAACATAACTTCGATCCTGCACTTTAGACTTATGTTTACCTAGTTACTTTTGATTAATTCAAAACTTTATAAATACGATCGATTTATAAATTAAGAAATTTTACTTAAGATATTATAGTCTTAAAGATTGAAGAAGATTTTCTTCTACGGTGTAACAGTAGAAGACTATTTTTTAAAAAATAGGAAAAGTTGTACTAAAAATATATTTAGAAGAATTGAATATAACCTAAATATTAACTAAGGACCATTTAATATAAAATTATAAAATAACTACAATATATGTATTTGAAATATATGAAGGTTTTTACTTAAATTTTGGTTTTTCGTCAATTTATTTGATTGACTTTTATCTTGCTTTTATTTATTGAAAGAACTTTGTTGTTCTGTTTTAATCAAATTTATTAATAAAATCTATTTTAAATTAAAGATTAAAACCGTGTGATGCTATAATAGAATAATTATTAAAAGTTTATGCCTTTTTAAAACACTTCGGAATCGGATACAGTTATTCATTGACATCGCATGGTTGCGAAGTTATAATTTTTACTATTAGAATGTAGTGCCATACATCAGGATAATGTTAAAAGTTCTTCGGTCTTTTACAGGTTAATAAAAGATACGTCGCAAATTTCACTAAATTGCCTTCCTTTGTCTTACGAACTTAGGTCTTCCGCTCAAGCAAATTAATTTAGAATGAGAATGTAAAAGATTCTAGAAAATGTAAACGGTTCATCACAAATGTCCTCACCTAGAGAAATGTCGTCTTCAAATATTATTGCAAAGAGCCTCTTTAGCGATCAACAAGCGTAAAGATTACATGAAAAATTACAAAGTGTAGTCTGTTTTTAATAATTTGATCAGATTTCGATTCCCGTATATACCGAAATCTTCCACCTAATTCAGGAACATAAATACAAGGCTGCTTGTTTAAAACACTTTGCATAACAAGCAACAGTTAATTTAAAAAAAAAAAAACAATAAATCCGTCTGTCTGCACCGATACTCTATAATAATGTTGAGAAGAATTCAAGTCGAATAACACATCATTCTTCAAAATCTGTCAAGCCTTATAGGGTACAGGAGATAATAATGGAAAATACATACATGTATGAACACACAAACATACAAACATAGAGTCATACATACACACCCGCCAAAAATATTAGCCAGCCAGACAAAAAAGTAACATTGTTTTCTAAGTCTGGTACGTTTCTACTGCTAATAGGCCAATAATAAATAAAATTAAATACAATTAATAACAATATTTTGGCTAAGTCACATTAGTTAACATTGTCTAAGTATCAAACTATTTTTCGAAGATAACTTAAAATATTTAGATATTTAATATATAATCATGGCCGAGAAAAATGACGAAAAATCTTGCTCCGTGTTTAAATTTTGGGGAAAATTTTGAAATGCCATTCCCTCCGAGTAAATTCCAGGCGTGCTCAATAGAATTCATGTCGCAAGATGGAAAACGTTCATCACCGGATCTGCAGTATGTCCTCGGCCACTGTCTTGTATGAAGATGAAATCCCCCATTTGAAATACGCGCGGAACAAAAATAGTATATAGCACCTCGTTGCGGTATTTTTTGCCAGTCATGTTGCTTATATATATATGTCTATTAGGTTGGCAACTAATAAACCCGCCATCTCACAGTACAAGATTATTTTATTTTTTAGAGAACTAAATACAATTA
>DWLR01001265.1:0-19042 GCA_018246295.1 Papilio alexanor hazarajatica
CATTGTGCTACTATGTACTGTTATTATGAATTAAAACTGATACAAATCAAACACTTTATTTTAATTTAAATATCACTAAGTTATTTTAGTATGTTCAATTGGTATGTAAGCCATTGTTGGGGGAAGGCAGAGACAAAAAAGTTTGTCTTTTTATTTTTAATGAGTTACGTCTTATCATATACTCTCTCTCTCACTCTGGCCTGCTCCGTAGAGAAAGGCTTAAGAGATGTAATAAATACTCTAGTAATAAATCACTGTTCAAGTGTAAATGGTAAAAACTATATAAATAAAACTGTATCAGTCCCACAGAAATTAAAAGCAATTAACTTTAGAGAAGATGATGAGTGGTTTGGGAGGCTAATGATGGCAGAGCTAAATCTTAATTCTTAATTTCTGTGGGGCTTATATAATTTTATTTATATAGATTTCACCATTTACACTTGAACAGAGATTTATTACATCTCTTAAAATCCCTTCTCTACCGAGCAGGCCAGAGTCCTTAAATGTCTTGGATAACTTGTCTCATATGGGTCTAATGAAAATACAATCTTAGACTCTTAGCTTTAATGTCCTTAAGGTCAATGAAGTCCACAGAGATTATATGTACATCCAATGCCTTGTGCTAAATATATATTATACAGCAAATGTTCTTGTGGAGAAATTATCTGTCCCAGTCAATGTTTTACTGTGAGTATACTTGTTAAGCCATGTTAATCAATACATATAACGCTGAAAGAAAAAAATTGGTACCACGCAAACATTTTTGTGAAATTTTCTGATTTTACACAACTTTTTTAATAAAAATAACAGGAGATATGGAGCACGAAACCTGTTGTTCTAAATTATAGCACTGATACAAATCACTTTATTTTGAAATAAATGTTAAAAAAGTTATCTTAAATTCAAACTTTATGGTGGCCCGTGGTTAGCAGGTATTCAAATTGAAAATAACTTCGCTACGTTTGACTTTATTTTTTTGGTTTCGAAAGTATTGTAACACATACTGTATATGTGCTTCTAGAAAATTATTTAAAAACTAAAAGTCAATTTAAAGTACTCTTAAAAGACATTAGTTTCGCAAATGTTTGTAATTTGCTTGTGGGAAAAATAATTTCGATAACATGTGTCAAAAAGCTCTTATCGACAAAACAATGTTACCATGGCAAACAATATTGTAAGGAAAGCTTTTACGAATAAAATAATCTTTTAACTTCTTTTAACAGAAACAGAACCGACTTCAAATTTATAATTCTAGAATTTTTTAGGGATATGAAATAGAAAAAAAGCTTCATATTCCGTATCAGTACCGGTTGCCATGGTAATGTTCACAATAACAACTTTTGGACGCACTAAGGAACGCAAACCAAGGACAACACACAACACCTAGTTTTATTTATAGCTTCACAACGCTACGACTCACTACAAATCCATTAAATCTAAACATTCCTTAAATCTACCAATATGTCAATTTTCGGTATATCTTCAACACCCAAGGACCAGTGACATTCAAAATTAAATTTCTACAAAGTTATTTTTCGATTGTTCGTTCCATCCATGGTTCGTTTGTGTTTTTGTCCACGCGGATCTTAATTTTTTTTTAATTCGGTCTAGGCTTGTAATGTTTCCATCAAAATTAGTATCAATTTGCAATTTTTTTTTCTTCGAATGTTTTAAAATTAGTAGTTGTTACTCAGTCAAGTGAAAGTTGTGAACGTACCTTTTAACCACACCACATTCATCAACTGTATCAATACCTGACTTTCTTTATTCCTTTCCTTTTTTTTTCAAGGAGTACGGTAGATAACTAACATGTCAGAATGATTAGGTGTTGCAGCTATTTTCTGAATAGTCCATAGTAACAACCATGTGGCAAGGGACGCTCAATTTTTGGACTTGATTTAAAGGAATTTGGATACATTCCTCATTCTTGTCTTTTTTGCGACGGACTTGTGACTTTCCCTGGAGGAATCATTTACAGTTTCGCCGCGTTTGAGGTGGCAGAGGGAGCTTAGCCTTAACCTCTAAGGTTGTTTCTCAGTCGGGTCGGTTTGGGAGGCCACCGAGCTCTTAGATCGCTTCAGCGAACGCTCAATGGAGTGACTGGGCACAAGGGCTCCGAGAGGGGACCTCGGCTTGGGCTGTCATTCATTACGCGTTTAGCATTGTCTTTCATACATTGTAATATAAATCATTTTTCTAGTTTGTCTACCTAAAACGCTGTAACGAACCCGAGACATTTTGAAAACAAAAATACTACCCAACAAAAAATGTAAAACTTGACGAAATAAAATAACCATCCAGTGACAATAAAAACTTAACAAAATAAAAAGTGTGCTCAACCCTCCCATTCTTTTACACAAAATGTTCTTCGTAGCCTGGCAACATTATTTTTGGGGCGTATTTTATTTCTGTCCCATAACGGTTATACGTGGTCTTAAATCACAACGCAGACATACTAGTACATCAACTCCCTGCCCTTTTTCCACTTGCATAGGGTCGGCACAGTATGTACTACTCTTCCATATATCCTGGACTCTACTGTAGTCCATACTGTAACTGGTTTTGGCTATAGTTTTACGGCCGGCCGCCTGCCTGACGCCAACCTTCCTTGGGAATATATATACTTATATAAGGTATTTAATATGACATTATAAAATAGCACAAAATACACTAAATTTGAATTGAGTTGATTGGATCGATTCTGCCATAAGTTGTACCACCAATTTTGTTTTCCGCACATAACTTATGTAGTATATCATTATCAAATAACAAAGATTTATAAAATGTAAATAAATTAATTTAAAAATCTATTTAGGTCTAGGTATTTCGGACGTTTGACGTTTGACATCAACATGTCTTAAATGTTTTTTAAATGGCAAAAAAATAAAAAGACAGACATACTAGTACATTAGAATATTACAAAATATAGGTTCTGCTTAAATTACCTTAATAATTGGTAGAATTTGCGTTTTTAGAAAACAACACAAAAGTAATGATAATTTATATTTAATTAAATATATATGAACAATCTTCAATAACACAAAGTATAACTTAAGGTGCATTTGTTATCAATGTTGTCGTATTTCTTACGAAATTAAATAATAATTTAAATAATCACTATATAGATCTGCTTTTGTAAAACTATCAAATACTTTTCTAACCATTTGAGATGAGTTGCTCTTGCAAAAATAAATTAAAAAGTTATTAATTAAAATTCGTTCAAAAATGAAGAAAATGTTGCATACATCAAAAATTCACAAAAATGTCAGTTAAGCAGTTTTTGTCAAAATCGTTTCTCACACTACTTTAGCGGTCCTTCGTCGTCCGCCATTTTTAACTTCGTCGTTATCGTGCGTGGTGCAGCTATTATTGAGTCACATCTTAAGATCTTAGGTAATTATAATTTCATACTATATTAAAAGTGTAATATATATATTTATGAATATGTGTATCATATATGTTTAGTGTCAGGTATTACATGTAAATTGTAAGAAAATCTGATACTTATTCATCTACTGGACCTGATGTGTAAATTCACTACCTGCCACCTTGGTAATTAAAGTTTAGTAAAATTAAATTCTCTATGGTTGAGTACTGTCTTTTAGATACGATACGCGAAATGTTTACTATAATTTACTTAATTTACTGCAACATCTGAACCTAGACTACTTATAACATGTTTGTAAATTGAACCGTGATATTTGTAGGTTTTTTTCACCCATACGCTTTGTTTGGATTTTTACCTAATCTTAAAATTAAATACAGTTTTGTTATGTCTAATATTGTAAATATCTTTTAATTATTGTTGTGAATTAATCTCGATTAATGGTAGATCAACAATATTAAATGTTTTACATAGAGATTGATACAATATGGCTGATTGAAATTTGATTCTTTGGTTAATGTGTGTATCCATACTGTAGGACAAAAATCACCTATCTTGTCTTAAATCATATTTAATACCAGGAAGAGTACTAATTAAGCTTAAATTACATTATTTGTTTAGTCTCACAGCCACACATTGGTTGCAGCTGAATGAATCAGAAACGTGAACCATGAGTAAACCAGATCGTTTAAAGAAACAACAAAATATTTTACAATACCAGTATGTGGTGAATAGATGTTTAAGATACAAAACATGTTACATTTTTGACATTTTCACTGTATTCATGTTTACATTACCACTGTTTATTTTTATTTTTCTTTATTTTGTGATATAGAGATTTATTTGTGAAATCAAGATAAAGTATTATAAAAATAATAAATACTATTACTTTAATAATATACTGAGCACTTAGTTGTAATTTTTGTTTAATAAATAACTTGATTTACAACAGGTGATAACTTGACTTGCAAATATGTGCAAAATTGCCTAAGAATCTGAAAGGTTCCTTCATATTCTGGTGGTGCCTAAAGCAGACAGACGAAGTCATGTCATATATACTGATTAGTTTTTACCAACTTTATCAAAGCTCTTTGGTAAGATACTGCTGAGCCACCTACTGCTTATAATTGAGGAGAATACAATAATTCCTAAGCAACAATTTGGGTTTAGACAAAACCACTCATCAATTGAGCATGTGCATTAAGTCTGTGAAAGAATACAAAGCCTGAAAACCAAGGAATACTGCTCAGTTACAACACTATCTTCCAAGCGGAATGCATGGGTGTTATCGAGGGGGCACAAGCCATAGCTCTAAGGAAGGTTAAAGGCGAAAGCATCCTCATTTTAACTGATAGCATGGCGGTACTACAGGCACTAAAGAGTCATATGTTTAACTCAGGCCTTATACACAAATGTCACCTATGCCTCAATGAAATAGGTGCCTTCAACAACATAAATCTACAATGGATTAAAGGCCACAGTGGTTCAAGAGGTAACGATGCAGTGGATGAGTTGGCCCGCAGAGGTTCCAGCAGCCGAGTAATTGGCCCTGAACCTATCATCCCCTTGCCACCTGTTTACTCAAGGTCGCAGGTAATTGGAAAAAGCTATACCCTCCATTGCGACGCTTGGGTGAACATTTAGGGGTGCAGACAAGCAAAGGAAGCTTTGCCATCAATTGACAGGAGGGTCACATGCAAGCTTATCAAGCTGAGCAAACCACAGCTTCAGATGGCTGTAGCAGCTCTCACAGGTCATGGCTACTTTAACAAACACTTGTTTAATATAGGTATTACGGACAGTCCTCTATGCAGAGCTCTATGCAAAGTGTGCATGGGGGAGGAAGAGACAGCATCTCACGTTATGCTACACTGCTCACTGCACAATGCTGCACTGCTGCTATACTACTGCTCAGTGGCATTTCTTGATGTCCAATAAGCCTTTGATAGATGGCATGCAAATTCACTGGACATGATAAAAAAAGTCTTCTACATATTTACTACTTACACATGAAGTTCTACTTAAAAGATTGTATATTCTGCGTAAAGCAAAATGGATTTGTTCCAAGGATTTGTTCTTGGTCACTTCCTGTATTTTATTTTCACCTCTGATCTTCTTTTTTGTTATTTATCTTATCAGATATATTTATCAAGAAATACATGATCACAATGTATTATAGGATGCTTCATTCATTCATATTTACGCTGTTAACAATCAAGATATTTTCTCTCATAATCTGAAAAATCTGTAAATTTAAAAATATTCATAGAAACCAACCAGAATTTTCTCATATTACCTTATAATGTTAGTTATCCATGTTATACAATTTCCTTCACTTTATCTCATAATTTCCACAAAATAACAACACTTCCGATGAAAATATAAAATAGTGTAATGACTGCCTTCAAAAGTAATTTATATTGTTTACAAAGTTTTGGTTGTGATTTGAAATAGTAAATATTTGGGAAACGGGCTTTGACAGTAAAGTAATTTTATATATCATTTATAAAATTAAGCCAAACCTTCATGAGGTATTTTTATAATGGTTATCTTGTTTGTCTTTGGTTTAGCATTTTGTTTGTTTAATAGTGATACAACCATGCAGCAGGAGTAGATGTTGTTGATGATGTATGTAGGTATCACAGTACAACACAAAATAGTTGAGAAATAAGATTTTTAATTTAATTAATTTATAAAATTTTATGGTGCAATAATAGACAAAAAACTTCTCAGTTGATATGAGTTTGAGACTGGTTATATGGCTATAAGAGCTCGAAAAATATTGAGGGAGCACATTTATTATTTTATGTTAATAAGAAATCACATCCATTTATCAAACTGTTTACGAGTTTTTTTTTTGTTGATTTCTCTTTGAACTAAGTCTTCTTATTGTAACAGTAGCTGAGAGAGTGCAATTTTTATAACTTGATCTAAAATAACTATTAAATAAGTAAATATCAAAAAGAATTATTAATGAACAAAAATTACACAATTAATGAAAATTTGAAGCCCTCATTTTTTGCTCTTGAATTGCTGGTACTTATGCTATAGGACATCATTATAGCATAGCAGGATTTAAATGTTATTTATATTGAATGCGAATGTTTAATTGAAACTCACAATTCATTAATAATAAATAAGCTCAAATGTCTTAAAAAATTGTCCATCTTAGAGCTTGATGACATTAAAGACTTCAATGTATTTGTAAAATTGATATTTAGCAATATAATGATAATGGTCTTGTTGCTGAGCGTACTATTAAACCCATAAATGTCAGCCATTGCTCTCAACCCTTTTTGACTTCAACCAATTTGGGAATTGTTTCATACAAAATATTGTTATATAACCTTAAATATATTAATAAAGACTAATAGTGAATACACTAGTCTTCATTAATATATTTAAGGTTTTTATCATATACAACATAATTAGACATATACTAACATATGGTTGCTTCAATTATTGATCGATTAACTACATAAAATAAGGAGTAGAGAAATATAACTTGGTTTTTTAAAATAAAAATTGTCATCAAAAACATACAATTGTGCATTGCGATATGCTTGGCGATAAGCAGAAAGCGATGGTTGTGTCTATTTATTCCAGTTAAGTTTAAGGGATCTTTGATTTTTAAGATCAAACATAAGGAAAAGAATTGTATTATATGCAAAAATAAATCATTATTGTTTTTTTTTTATATAATTCTGATTGATTTTAATATTTTATACAGACTTTTGCAGTTGAATGTTATTACTCCAGCTTGTCAGTTGTTTATAGAACTGTAGTTGCATATTTACATGGAAATATATTTATGTGATGGAGAAATGAAAGATGTGGATAAAGATAGATAAGATAAAGAATTTTAACTAAAAAAAAATCTTTTAATAACATATGCTGAATTTAATTTATTCTTGACGATAACTACCCAATTCTTTTAATTTCACTGCTTATAATTAATTCCCATAAAATTAGTTAAAGAATTATTTTATAGGTACCAGATTTGAAAATTTTTGAGTCTCTACTCAACTATTGGCAATTAACAACAAATAGTACCCCTATGTAAGGTAGAGAGGTGTGATTTGGATACAGGATAACATAGGACAAAATTATAAATAAGTTTATAATTCAAAAAACATTTCCAGTATGTTTAGGGTAATCTGAGATACAAGTACATGATCACTTATTGGTTATATTAAATATGAAGTCTAGATGTATGAATGTGCAAGAAGCGTTAAACGGGAATAATGTAAATCTAATCTTTGCATGGTGCTCCTTCTCACAAACGCAAGTGCAATCTATAAGTATTTTAATACTTCTATTTTGTTTCAGCTTTGACAAAACATTTAAAACTGATCAATAATGGGAGATCGTAACAATCCTATTAAGTTTGGTCCTGCATGGATGCGTAATTTTGGGCAAATAAGTTCTTCGAGAGGAGCAGTAAACAACAATCAGAACCCCACAAACACAAGAAATATAACTAATGCTGCTCCTAAGGGATTGATAGCTCCTACAGGTGGTGTTAGTTACTTGGAGGCAATGAATACCCAAGGTCATTCTGGAGAGGGAACAGCACAAAGTTCTACCAACTCAATTACAGTACCAACAACAAACTCACAAAGTCCTGCCAACAATGAAATAGTATTAGCTGAAATGCGGTAAGTAGATTCTAAACAATATTTTTACCAATATGTTTATTACTTTTGATTATGATTTGTGCAGTCCACAGGTTTACATTTAAAAAATACGTAAATTATTTTACATTACCACATTCTAAATTTTGATATAATATTGGTACTAATTTTTGATGAACAATAGGAAACAAACAAAAATAAAATCCTGTTTTTAATCATCTATCATCCAAAAATGTATAAAATATATCAAAGTCATGGTTATCACTACAGTACAAATAACTTTCATTTAACTTTCACAAAAATTATTGTGTGTTCGTAAAGCAAGTCAAGGGTTGAATTGAAAATTGACTGCATATAGACATATACTCTCTCACTCTCATCTTACAGCATCACTTACATAAATTTCAAACAGTACAAGAGATTGGCTGCTTTAATAGATTTTATTATGTCAAATTCATTCTCAGCATTTAAATAGTTTAATAAATTTAAATATTATTTTGTTAGTAAAAAAATTTCGTCTTAAACAGCCATATGACAAGAACAGATTTATCGACACTAATCATTCTTAGACTCTAAATAAAAACATGAGGGGTTCACTTAAAAGTTTTAAAGTTATGGTTCAGTCTGCAATATCTGTCAAAGAAATAATGGACCCATTATATCTGTATAAACTCAATGAGACTGGACAACCGGAGTTACAGTTGGATATTGAGAGTTAGACCCTCATTATCATTTACCAAACACATAATTGTTTTGTACCTGATAATTATTTCCTTTAAGGATTATAACAAATAAAAATCATTAGAAAAAAATGTTTAGATTGTATAAAAGCAGATAGCGATTGGTTTGAAAAATGTGATTGTTTATTTTTTTTTTTTCATTCTCATAAAGTGTTTAAAATAATTTTAAAAATTAGTTTTAGTTACTTTAAAATTACATTTGAATGTTAATGGGAGATATTTTTGAAAATATCTTTCATGTAGTTTAATACAGGTTTCACAAGGTGTCTCGAACTTTTATTATGTGTTATTTGTTGTTATATTCTGTGATAGTGTGTAATTAAGTTATTTTATCGCTGGTCTTGTACTGAAAAAAGATCATGGCGTGTACTATTACTGAAGTAGTGTGCAATCAGAATTTGAAGTCCAAATGTTCCAATCTGGACTAAACTGCAAACCATATAAAATCTAGCATACTGGCTTCAAGTCATGCCTCGTGTAGTTTTTGCATTGTAACTTGTCTCACTAGAAAGTCCACAATACATTTTTAATTTGCTGAGAGGTTTCACAGCACAATCTTAAATAATGGTAAACAATTGGGGTTACTTTAACGAAACTCCACGAATAGTGCGTATTATTCGTATGTGCGGGATATGGACTACTTTAGCCAGCACCGTTCCCCAAAAATGTCAATATATCTTTATACTATTTGGCTGAACTTTTCACTGTTATTTAACAAAGACAAAGCTTGGCGTGCATGGAATGCAAAATCAGTAACCAACTTGAGCAAAACCAGTGTACTAAAGTTGACTTATCTCAACATCTGTGTAAAATAATAGACAAATGACGTTAAACTTTAAAAAACTGACAAATTAATTTCATACATGTTCAATGAATTTAAAAACGACTAAAGTGAATGAGGTGTGAGTAAATTTAAACCTTCCCTTTCCTTTGCTCCACAAGTAGAGGTAAAAATAGACTAAAGCGCAAGCAAACTCTTCTTTCAAGATAATTGCTGGACGCTATAGCTGTAAGTACAAGTTTTTATCCATTTAATTAAATTATGCCCTCATTAATTGAGGGGAAAAATTAATAGTAACTAAATGTAGACATTTTACGAGCCTTTGCATGATTTTTTATATTTTCTCATTATAGTTCATTATGTCTGAAGCTTATAGCCACTAACTATGCTTGATATTGCTTAAAATTATTTTTATTTTACTTATTTCATATTCATCTAATAAACATCGCATGTTTTTGTCTGTCACAATGTTCACAATTTTCTATAAAGTAATAAATATATTTGTTATTCCTTCATTGCAAAACTGCACAAAATTATCACTGCAGCTGCATAATGTCCATATTTTACCTTATTGGTTTATTAACACTTCTGTAGAGTTTTGGAGAAAAACAGCAATAAAATGGTCATTAGTAAAACAAACTTATTAGAAAAAAAAAAATATATTTGGTTTGTTTCTTTGCATACAGTAAAAAGTTTGAATTTATTTATTTTAGTGTTATTAGTTGAAATTCAATGGAATCTTTTATAATGATAATAATAATATCACAACTCCTTTACAATGCTGCTGTGCACATTGATGCACCTCTGACTGAAAAATTGCTTTCTCACCATCTACAACATATTTGTCCAAAAAATATTTTACCTGCCACTTAGAATGAATGTAAAGCTGGGTTTCATGGTACACCAAAGATTACCTCCAAATTGATATGGCTATTTGTAAACAGGTTAGACAAAATAAAAAATCGAGGGCCTGGATTTATTAAAAGACGGCTTATAATTAGATGCCCCATGGATGCTTTAAGTGCTGAAAGTATACAAAGTATATTCTGAACTACCCACTTTCATTAACTCGTGTGACTGACCCAATCAGTGGACCATAAGTTTTCATTACTCAGTGTAACCTTTCTGTTTGCTTTGATCAAATTGGAATTCGGCATGGTGTCTTCCAAGGTGACAGTTAAGCCCATTGTAGTTTTTCTGCCCCTGAACTCTTTAAGCTCACTCTTAAAGATTTCAGATCTATTATCGCCTCTGCAGAGAGGGGGAGATCATATCACACCTTCTGTACATAGAAGTCTGACTTAATGGAGTTGCTTAAAATCATCAACCATTTTAGCACCATTTTATGACTTTTTGTGGTAACAAATGTGATGTCATTAATAAATAGAAAGTGTATGGTTTTAAATGGTTGTAAATATTTTCATATGGAAATGAGTGAAATAAATAAGTATAGATAATAATAGGTAACATTTACTTCATTAATTGCCTGTTTATTACATAGAACTTCTGTTATTTAATAATGTTGATTTTTGTCCCTGAAATAATTTTATGTCAAACAACTTCACCATATTTTACTTGGTGTTTTCTTTTTTATATGCTTCTGAATTTTTTGCGGGCAAAATCGCTACCAGACCAGAGTCATTTTTGTCATTTATTAACTTATATCATTTACACTACTACTTAAATATATATTTTGATATATAAATAATATATAAAATATAATATAGTATAAAATATATACTGTATATATGAAATAGTAAAAGATGTCTTGATCTGGCGAAATTACGTTTTAGTACGTGTATATTTCCTTCTTTACATTAACTTTCATTTAACTATTCTCGCGTTTTTACATCCTTGTTATTTGTCCATTTTCTCATAATCAGTCTACCATCATTTAAGTCCATAAGTTTAGGATTTGTTAGCATTTGCTTAAAGATCTAAGTTTTAAATGATAAACAACAGTAAAATCATCTTGCACTTTCTTGAATAAACTTAAATTTTTCTTTTTCTAATCCGATCTCCCAAAAGATAGCATATTATGCCAAAATAACTGGCATGAATCAGTGGGTTGAAAAATGTCTGTGTTGTCTCTAAATACATATTCTCATAGTAAATCATCTTCCTGCCCTTTTCCCACTTGCGTAGGGTTGGCACAGTATGTACTACTCTGCCATATATCCTGGACTCTGTAAATGGTTTTGACTATAGTTTTACGGCCGGCCGCCTGCCTGACGCCAACTCTCCTTTGGAATATATATACTTATATAAGGTATTTAATATGACATTACAAAATAGCACAAAATACACTAAAGTAAATATGTAAACTTAAAATGAAATTTTGGTTTAGGTAGACATGGCCAGTTTATAGTTTTACATCAATTGTTAGGTTTTATAAAAGTTTCTTAAACCAAAATTGTGTCTAAACATTATTATTGTCTTACTCGTTGAGTTTATCCCTACTTAGTTTCATTATAAAGAAGCAACAAGATGTCTTGGTAAAACTCTTTGATTGCATCTTGAATATTGGCAAAACCTCTGATTGTAGGCAGACATTATGTCTAGCAAAGAATTTATGCTATTTGTTGCAAAGTGAACATGTGGAAGATCTTATGTAGTAACTAAAACAGATGGAGAAATTAGTATAACGTAGTTGCATATATGTGCATTGCAAGCCACAAAATTGACTTCTACTACATTGCTCTTTTTTCAGGTATGGAAGGGAGGAGATGCTAGCACTGTATGAAAGAACTACAGATGCACCTGAACAGTTAAAGTACTTTGATCAGTTGTATCAACAAAGGCGAAAGCCACCTGTTGCATTAAATAACACTTTTCAAGAAGAAATGGTAAAATGTCTTATATTTTTGTTTTAAATATCTAAATTCAGATTTTTAAAAAAGACCCTAGGGGTCTTCTAGCTAAGTGGCTCACTGTTGAAAAATGCTCTCTCTCTAGAAACATGCGTCTGTAGTAGACTGCAGAATATTAGTTGTGTTGAATTTTCAAATGGTAAATAATGTAAATGAATTGAAATCTCGTACTAAGAAAATCCATTAAATAAAATTAATTTGTCAAACACGCTACACATTATAATGACTTCAATTTTTTAATTCAGCAACGTGAGAATACCCGAGGAGCTAAACCTGCTAGTACCAGTCGTAACTTGAACCGTGGCTCCCCTAATGAGAATCGTCGCACTCGCACACCTTTTCCTCGGAATGCTTCATCTGGAAAGTAAGAAACATGTAACACTACACCTTTGATATTAAATTTAACACAAGCTGTGCAATAAAAACAAATCAAAGATGGAAGTAATTTTTATTTATATTTAGTTTATATTGTCACCCTAATTGGGTAGTTTGACTATATAGAATTTATTTTGTGTAAATTCACTTTATGCCAAGGTTTATATGGGCAAATATTCTCATTATCACCTTAGTGTATTTATCATCCACCACTGATACTGACATAATTAGTTGGTGAAAAGCATTTAGCCCGTGGGGCAGTAATGTCGGCAGGTGCATCTATAGGTATACACACAGCTTGTAAACCAGAACTGTATAATACTTTTCCGATATTCACTACATCTCATAACCCTTGCATGAACTAAGATTTAAACCAATAACAAAAGTATTATACAATTTTATTTTAATATTTTAGCTTTAATAACGAATTTAAAATATTATGTTAAAATGTGAGACCATTATATATGCAAATGTGAAATTTTGTGTAAAATTTTATTAAATACTTATTTTTAATTTTCCACATAACATACAACAAGATCTGATAACTGTAACAAGATGAAATAATGAAAGAATCTTATTACATCAAAAGAAAAATGTCACATCATGATTGTGAATTTTTTTTTTTTCATTTTATGTGAAATCTGAAGTTTTGTAAATTTGTTTAAAAGTAGGTACAAATATTTAACTATTTTAGTAGTTAAGTAAATCACTGTTTATTCTTGTATAAAAAGAAAGCCAGTACTAAAACTTATGTGCAGGTTTGTTTTTGTATTTTTTTTGTTATAGTACTTATGTGATTATACTAATGTAACATATGTATGAGTGCTTGTGTTTTGTGTATGTATTTGTATACACTGTTCCAAATGAAGATCTAAATGTTGTGTCGTAAACCTCACATTTTTCGCTAATATTAAACTACTATTTCTCACATGACCTTAAAGCATAAGCGCTATTTATTATATATATATATAATAAATAGCATATATTATACTTTCACTTTATCTCACAATTTCCACAAAACTTCAATATTTCCGATAGAAACAAAATAGTGTAATGGGCTGCCTTCTATAGGGACATTTGTTTATTTACGAAATTGGTTTTGGAAAGAGGTCTTGATTTGGAACCAGCGTATATACACTGCAGGCCGAAAGTTTAAGCCTACTAAATAACTAAATAATATACTAAATTAAGGTAGGAAATTAAAATAAAACTACATTAAAATATAAAAATTTTAATTAATCTGTTTAATCAACAACAAACATATACTTTAAAAGTGTAAATAATTCGGAAACATGTGTTTATTTGTATCTAATAAATTAGATAAAAATAAATATTAAATAAAAAAATCATTAGGAGCTAATCATAATTATTGACCAATGCGTAACGTAAGCAAAGTAATTAGTAATGAGCACATCATAAAAATATTACGATTTACCACCTGGCTCTAGCGCAGCGTTTGTCGGTGTTTGAAAGCAATAGATGTTAATTGTCCAATAACTTGAAAGTAAACAAAAGAATGATTTCTTTAAATATTCGATATTATCAGTAGAATATGCAGATGTGCATTTCTTTTATTTATCTCATTAGATCTTATTACAATTGTTAGATAATTATGTAAAGTGCGGTCTTAAACTTTTGGCCGGCAGTGTATGTGTTTTCAAATAATAGTAAGTGTGATGGTCGCGCCCTTGCTCTTGTAAGTGTAGTATAAGCATGTCATATGACGTTTTATAGCTTTTGTAATAAAAGGTGAAGGTGTATTTTTCTTTACAGTAACCAGTTCTCTTTAACAGTTTTCAGGTTGATGCAATATGCTTACACTTATAATATTTATGTTAAAATGAATTACATCATTCTTTTAGATGTGTTTTTTTTTTTCAATAACTATTACGGTATACTAATACCAATCGCTATCTGCCTTTTGCTATGCTTGTTTTATCACTGGTTGTTTTGGGCCAGTTGTTGCGCTGGATCAGCTGTCGCTATTACAAATTTACTTGTCAAGTGTTTTCTTTGTGTTAAGAATCCGAAAACCGGAACGATTTTACAAGGAATCGAACTCCCGGCCGTCAGATATATTAGGATACGATATTTTTATTGGTTTGTGATGGGGAATGCCTGCTAACTTGTAGTGTTCATATTTCATGGTTAAGGAGCTTTATCGTTATTGCGCGATAGCGCGTTATCTTTACATAAAGGTGAATTTGAGTAGTTTATTATTTTATACGGTTTAGGAATCTGCACCAAAATCATGTAAGGGCTAATTTACATCATCATCATTTATCCTAAAATATTTTATTTGCAGAGGAGTATTATGGAATATGGCACAAAAAAACACAAGGCCTCAAAGCTATCACTCTACATTTGAGGCTAATACAACTATACCCTGGGGGGCAAATAATGGTAATACACCACAACCACCTCCGCCCCCAAGACCTCACATAGAGCACCATGAGAGGTCTGGAAATAAGGTCTATCGAAGGTACGTCTACGAAGCTAACATATAGCTGACGTTCGGGGTTCGATTCCGAGGCACTTTTGTTGCACCTTTATGTTTCCGTTCTTCGAATTCTTACATATGAAATAATCTCTTGGTATGTAGTCAATTACTTAAATGGGATCTAGTTTTAAAAGTTTCATTTTTGTAAATGTATTTAAAATTATCAATTTGTTTATGAATAAAATGTTTTGTTGTAGACGTGCCAATAATAATACTAATTGGAGGCAGCATTCACGAGAGGAAGATGAATGGCGTTCAAGAAATCGTCCTAATGCTGGTAAATAAGATGAGTGAAATAAAAGCTAGTGTATATATATATACATAAATACTAGCTAATATATACGAGGGCAGTCAGATAAGTACTTCGCCTACAAAAGAAAAACGAAAATTTAAAAAAAGTGGCGATTTATCTCTCAACATCCACATCCTTTTAGCTCGATACACTTGACCCAGCAATTTTCCAACTTCTTTATGGCCGTCTGAAAAATATGTTTTCTGGAGGTCTGCAAAGTAGTTCTCCGTGGCGATGAAAACCTCCTCCTTTGACTTAAATTTCTGCCAGGCAGAAATTTTAAAATTTGGAAACTAAAAGAAGTCACACGAGGTCAAATTTGGAGATCTGGAGAAATCTGTCGGATGAGGCAGCAGTTCGTAGTCTAATTGGACCAATTAGACTACGAATTGCTACCCCATCCCTACGAGCCGGTGCGTTGACATGATGGAAGAATACCTTTTTTCTTATTCAAATATTTTCTCCGTTGGCCAGGAGATCTATGTTTCGTCTACGATTACGAAACGACGCAGAAACTCCTTCGGATTGCGCTTGAACACCGTCAAACACTGCTCTGAAGTGATCTGACGGTTGCACTTGTTGTCCAGATTGAGCAAACACGGCACCCATCGCACTGGCTCATGACCAATATTTTATGAGGGATATGACCCACGCGGACTTTTATGATGCCAATTTTCTCAGCTATCTCGCGCACCGCCCGCTTCCACACGAGATCTTAATAAAACTACGATTCCGAATCAGCTGAAATTTTGACAGCAGCTGTCTTTGTGTAGTACGATAATGTACTACACAAAGTACTTCCCGGACTGCCCTCGTGTGTATATATTATATATATTATTACATCTACACTAAATATGTTTAATATTTTTTTCAGAGCGTGATTGGAGTGAGAGACCGGCTCAGGGCAAACAGTCATGGAATGCAAACCGCAGTGGATGGGTTGGGGGAGAGGCCAACTATGAAGAAAGTCTCCCGGAGTGGTTAGTGTATTAGTTTATATGACAATTACATTTAAATGATATTCTATTAGCCTATGTATTAAAGTATTATAAATTACTGTAAAATAAGGTTGCTTCGTGAAGCCAAATAACGACTTGATACTTTTAAATATGTGACTTACATATTTAAAAGTATAAAGTCACTTGTGAAGACAGCAGATGTTGAATGTTTGACTTCCAGCTTTTAGAGTGATCTATTAAAGATTTTCCGTTATTTATCAAAAAATAAGAAAAAATAAAAACATTGAAAACCGATTACAGTGCCACCTACTGGGAGAAATTCTAACTTTAAACCATTTAAACACAAAAAATTTCGACAAAATTGGACCGAAAAGTATTTTAGTGGCATATGTGGGGATTATTCATTATTTAAGATTATAATTAAATTCACACACATTTTTTCCGACTATCATTCACGAGTATTTTTCATATTCATTGTTTACATACAAACAATGAATCATGTAGCATAAAGAAGCATTATAACAAGTTGAGGTTCATGGGTTTGATTCCCAATTAGGGATATATTTTTTCATTGCATTCTTTTTTAAGTTGCATGTGAAACAAGTATTGTAGCAATTTTCATATGTTTAGTCAATATATAAAATTAAATAAGAGAATTCTTCTAGGGCCGTTGAAAATGCAGTGGGGAGAACTGGAACTTTCGACTCGACGGGCGCTTTCCATGGCTACAGCAACGACGATACAAACTTACCCAAAACTACTGATGTACCATTTCGTAAGTGTTTGATAATTTTGCGATTGCGTGCGTGCGTGCGTGCGTGCGTGCGTGCGTGCGTGTGCATGCGTGTGTGCGTGTTGGTTGGTTTGTGTACAATTCAAAAACTCGAAAAGTTTTGCATCGTTTGATCTTTGACTTTTTGAATTTTGACTCGATATACAGCCCGATGCAAGGAGATATGCAGAGTGAAATGGGAATGAAAAATCTAATATTTTCAAATATACTCATGAGGGTATCAAATAAAAGGGCATGACTTGGTCATTACAAAAGTGTAAGTTACATGAAAATCCATTTAAAGTTGTGAACTCTTATCAAGGGTTTATCAAATCTTAATCATATTGTAAATGCGAATGTTTGGATGGATATCTGTGTCCAGGTTGAGCGTGTGTCTTTGTCTATATCCACAATGGCTAGATGCATTGAAATTACTAGTTTTTATTGATTTCCACGCGGTCGATGTCGCGGGTAAAAGCTAGTATAAAAATAAATTGAGAAGCAAAGGTTACTTGGCACCGAACTTTAAAATGTATATTTTTGTTTTTAATTTTGTTTTATACTATTTTTTTTTAATTCTAGCTTTGGTACGTTCGTTAACTCATGGGAACTTGGTGCACGCAAAAAATGCTGCAAATGGATTTGAAGATTGGTGGGTGTCAGATAAAGCAAAAAAGCTATCTCCTAACAAATTTCAAACTACTGATGTGAAGTTCAAACAGGTATTGTTATTATTAATAAAAAAAGTGTTTTTATATTGTGAATGAAAGTAAATAGCTTTGATTTTTCAGGGATCAAATATGAGGCCAAATGAGGATAATCCGAGTAAATTTATTAAAGAAGAGGATACAGAGGATAATAGCAAAACTAATGCAGATGAATCTGATACAACTGAAAAATCCGAGACATCATCAAATACTCCTAAGTCTCAAGAAACTATCAACTTCACAGATGACTTAAAAGATTCTAGTATGAAATCGAAATTTGTTGAAAGTAAAACTTTTGATGCTTTAATGAGGTCTGATATTAATTTAGAGAAAGTCACAGACAATAAGGGTAACTTTCAATCTGTACTCATTACTACTAATAATACGCTCCGACAGAAACATCAAAATATTGTTGCTTCCAATGAAAATATGGAAATTGCAAAGCAATGCAATGCCAATTCTACATCCAAAAATCTTGTGGAAGAAATGTTTAACTTAAATCTGAATGATTCGAAAGTATCAACTTCAAGTGCAGCATCAGCAAATACTGCTGGCTACCAAACAGATCATCAATTGCAAGTGCCAAGTAGCCTACCATTATTTTCACCCAGAATGTCCATTGGCGGTATGCAAGCTGGCAGTATTCAACCTGGCGGTATGCAAGCTGGCGGTATGCAAGCTGGCGGTATGCAAGTTGGCGGTATGCAAGCTGGCGGTATGCAAGTTGGCGGTATGCAAGTTGGCGGTATGCAAGTTGGCAATATGCAAGCTGGCGGTATGCAAGCTGGCGGTATGCAAGTTGGCGGTATGCAAGTTGGTGGTATGCAAGCTGGCGGCATGCATGGTGGCGGTATGCAAGCTGGCGGTATGCATGCTAGCGGTATGCATGGTGGTGGCATGCAACCTGGCAGTATGCAAGCTCCCGTTATGCATGCTGGCGGTATGCAAGCTGGCGGCATGCAAGGTGGCGGCATGCAAGGTGGCGGCATGCAAGGTGGCGGCATGCAAGGTGGCGGCATGCAAGGTG
>DWLR01001266.1:0-19041 GCA_018246295.1 Papilio alexanor hazarajatica
TCTTACAAAGCACCGAATTTAGCCGCTTTATAAGTTAACCTGTAACTTGAAGCTCTCTTAATTAGCCGTTCAAGTATTACTTGCATTCAAAGTTATGAAAAATAAGTAATTAGTTTGAAATAACTTGTTTTTAATACTGGATTTTAGTACTTTCTGTGTAAATTGCATATCCATCTATATCTCTACTAAACAATCTGCTACTATATATGATTTTTAAAATATACCTTTTAGTGATGAAATTCAAACTATATTTATTGTACCATAATCTATCAATATTGATACCCTGACGTCCCATAAGATGGAGCGACGACCTGGTCGCGAAATTATGCTGATTACACTCAGATATGATAATAATATATTCCTTGTTATTCTCATTGATTTGAACATTACACTCACGCCCGTAATCCAGAGGGGTGGTTAAGATTACGGATTTTCACATGGCGCGATCCTGGCTTACCTCTCCCGCTGTTCCTACATCCTTATCGCATGCATATTTGCTCGATGATTACGTATACTCCTTATCGTCTTTCTTCAGGATGTCATTAATTTGATCGTCTGTTTTTTTGGGTCGTCTCCTACCAACTCTGCCACTTACTTTTGCAACATAAGATTCGTCTTGTCACTCTCTCTTCGTTCATCCTTTCAATGTTGCCGAACCACCAATTTATTGATATATTTACTTATCATTAATGCATATTTAATATGTTGAAACAAATAAATGTCTCTTTATTTCCTCTTTATTGAAAATTTACACTTTTTATTAATTCGTTATAATTGAGTATTTGGTTGTTTAATAAAGTGAAAACCTCTTATGCTCAAAACTATTTTCCCCTTTTTGAAGAGAGGATCAGTTGTAGCTACGCAGCTGCCCTACTTCCCACATAATTAAGTTGAATACAAGTAAAAAGGATAAATCGCCGCTGTCAGTCCTTTTTAAGCAATCCTAGCGGCCTTTAACCTAAATTCATGAATGCCCCTGTCACCTTTCATTTGAAGCTACGAAAGGTACTTAGTGAAAAGATAAACTGACTTGACAACATTTTGCAACGAATAAAAATAATAATTTATTGACCGGTAGATATGATTACTTACTGCTACTTTTTCAATTGTTTCAAAA
This sequence comes from Papilio alexanor hazarajatica, assembly GCA_018246295.1. Classification (NCBI taxonomy): domain Eukaryota; kingdom Metazoa; phylum Arthropoda; class Insecta; order Lepidoptera; family Papilionidae; genus Papilio; species Papilio alexanor. The sequence goes on from DWLR01001266.1 coordinate 1,118, forward strand.
TATTGCATTTTATAGTAATAAAGAATTGATTGCAATAAGTATTTTTTTAAGTACAGCTGTAGAGCGACCCGCTGCTATTAGATTTACTTTCTAACGACAGTAAGGTCAAATAAAAAATTATAATTGTAGTTCAGTGTTTATAAAGAAAGAAAATGAGTAAAAGCCTACCTCTTACTTTGTAATCACCTGGTGTTAAATGTCTACCTCTGTCTGTTCGTTCTAAGTTGTTTCTTAATTGTTCCTTCGGGATAACATAATAACTTAATAACGTGTGAAGTGAAAAGTTATCTTTCTACAACAAATCGTGTTGCGCGGGCCAGGTGTTAGATGCGATGATGTCATGGTATTATGAAATGGCCGAGGTGTGTTGAATCGATTTCGGCAAATCGTTTGACGGTTTATAACTGTGTCCAATCGGCAACACCCTTTATGTAGCGATAACGTATATGAATGTCTTAAGTTGTGCCACAAAGGCGACTACAAACTATATGGTGTTAGAAGTATTTGATTATTTTTCATAACTTAATTTAAAAAATGCGCATTTGGCGACAGATTGTGTAGTATTGTTTGCGAATAATGTAGGTATTTGAGCAACTCATTTGCCTCGTTTTGCTATTTAAAAAATATTAAAGTGCTACTACTATATCTGGAGAACGTCATAGTTAATAATTGCAATAACAAGAGCTGAAAAGATTTGAACAATTTGTTGGTTCTTCTATATTTTTATATGTAGATAAAGCCTATCAACGCCATATCTACCAATCTCCCTGCCCTTTTCCCACATTCCTCACAGTATGTATCACTCTTCCATATGTCCTGAACTCTACTGCAGTCCATACTTTAATTAGTTTTGGCTATAGTTTTAACAGCCGGCCGCCTGCCTTGACGCCAATTCCCCTCTGGAATCCATTTGCCATCCCCATCCTTTTCTTATTAGAAGAATAGGGGAAAATTCATTAGACGAAACACAGGAAACTTCGACTTGACGCCTGTCTTGTGTGAAGTCGTTCTATTTCACCGGTCCAGCGAGCCATTCGTGCAACAGATGTTGTTGCGGACTTTACCACTGTCTTACTCCATATCTACTGTTCGATGCAAAAGTCTAAAAGCTAAAGCGTCTTGAGGTCTTACATAAATTTGTTATTTATTATAACATAAATATTCCCGATGTTTATCCACATAATTATTTCAACAATTAATATCTATGTAATGAATTTTAATATGCACGAACATGTTTAATTTTATAATCAAGTTCCTCAGACGCAGTGCGGTATAGTTAACATAAGTAATAAAATGTTTTAATGAGCACTACGTGAAATGGCGGTAAAAGAATACTTCGAGAGGAGTGCTCAATGTTAACTCAATTATTCTTTACACTTTAATAATCCTATTTTAAAATAAGAAGGGAAGAACAATGATGAATGGTGCCTATACATTTGTGTATTTGTACACACTTACAATATATCCTACGTAATATATTAGAGCTAAGCTCACCTGAACCTATAATAATAATCGTTATATTGTATTTCCTATTTTTCATACTGTGTGCAAAGTTTTAAATAATTACAAAAAATTTAATTAGTATTTCAAATATAAGATGCGGATTGTCTTACCAACTATTAGGACTCACTTCCCGTTTAACGATACCAACATTGACCACAGTTAAAAATAAATTTTCCTTATATTATTATAATTATTATAATAAAACAAATAATCTGTTTTCTAGACCTCGAGACTTTATGGAAGTAGTAGTGGAAGTTGAACCAAATAATAACATTAATGTTAAATATACAAGGTTTCTTTGTTATTCATATATAAACACTTTAAATTTAAATTAAATTACTACGTATAAAGGCGGTACAAAATCAAGTAAATTAAATCACGAAAGGAACATTTCAAAATTTAATATTCGATCAAGCAAGTACGCTTTGTGTGTAAGACATAAAGCCGACGATATTGCAAGATCCTGAAGTATTATCAGTGATATTACACATATTAAATACTACACGGGACATTTTCTTCAAGGTATTCCAAAAGCAATAAATTGCAAATTCAATATGTCTTTATCTAAACGTTTCGGTATTTAAAATGAATACCGAACAGATATGATTAACAAAAGAATGTATCTTGCTTTTATTGAAATGTGTCGAAACTCACCGATATACCGAACAAAAAAGTCAATAATTAAAATAATGTACAAATAAATCACTAGCTGAATAAAGCTGAATAAGGATTTCCTTCAGCAATCGTCACAAAGATCGATTACTGCCTTCTGGTCCGACGCTAAAATAGCTAAATTCAGCAAAGTTGCCGTAGCACCTTTTAAATTTATGTGACCAAGTAAAAAAGAACGTGGAAAATTTATTTTTAATTTAATATTTAATAAATTTAAACTATTATTTTGTTTTTTAACAAATTTAAACTATTAATTTTTTTTAAATAAATTTAAACTATTAAATGCCAACGCTCATCGATAATCGGTTGAGAGTTACATCGGAGTCGAGGTTTTCAACTCGAAAATCTCATTTTAACGAGCAAAATAAGAAAAAAAAGCGTTTCCAGTCCTTCACATACGCTCACGTCTGTTCATAACGCGAGGAAATGGCACTTCTTGGATCCTTCTTCGACCTACTAGAGTTAATTAAAAGTCTGAGCGAGGACGAGATGATTTTAAAGGTAGCATTAAAGCGCTTCCAAGCGATGAATAGCGCTGTACAATGTAATGCCAATGTTGACATCGATAATAAAACATATTAATGTTTACTTAAAAAGTAAGAACTATTTCGAACTTCAAGTCAGTATTATTTCAGCTGATTTACTTTCGTCGCTACATTAAAACAAACCTGTTTAATACTCGATTTATAATTAAATTAAAATAAACTCTATCAAATGGTAATAAGTTTGATTTTGTAAATCGATACTCAACTATATTAGATAGCTATAATCGACTGGACGTTGGCGCGTAGACAAGGCTTGCATAATGGAATTGCTACGTATTAATTACACCTATCTCTGTGCCCATCTCACTCCATTCGTAGCCAATTAGACGGAGGATCGAGGGTCAAGGAGGCTGCGCCGGTCTCTGCTTATCGACTTAGTTAAGAGCATTATGATAATAATACATATTGCTCTCTTGATATGTTCATTTTAAACTGTTTAAAAGTAAAACTGTATTTAGTTGTATGTATTTTTCTTTTGTCTTGCATGATGCACCATTAAAGTGGTTACAGTTCTTTTGTAGTTGTAATTACATGTATATTCATAATTTGTTTTATATTAGAAACGGGCAAATTAACAAGCGATTTATCGGAGATTATTTAATCACCTTTATAGAACAATATCACCAACGATCAGAGTAGATGCAAGGCCAGCCTTTATTAGAAAATAAATTTGAGTGTATAGGAATAAGAGAGTACGACCTCACTCATCAAACAATTATTAACGCTATTAAATTAAATGAAAAGATTTATGGAAAATAAATTTCAAATCACCGCATAATGAACACCATCATACAAAGATCTGTCACTTATTTACCTCATTAAAGAGACAGGGTGGTAAATTTGGATGTTTAACTGATTCAAAAAGGTTCTATTTAAATTATCATAATTACGATCCAATAATAATAGTCATACCGTTAGTTAACCGTAATAAATGTATGTTTGTAACGCACCTTGTAACGAGCCATTTAACATAAAACGTATGTACATTTTAACACGCATCAATGCTTTGGGAATAGAACGGATACCGACTTTCCGAATAAACTAGATGTAACAGTGCTGAAGAACGCTCAATTACCGAATTAACTAACCCTCCATTAAATAATTATTAGATTTATATTCAAATGCTTCCCCGGAAACGTTTAGCGGTCGTTTTTCATTATAATTACTTGTAAATAATTTACGGTCAATTGTTATTTTACAGAGCGGTGTTATCGTTGGTGGTTGTTTCGAGTTAGAAATGTGTTATTATTAACGTTTGATAATTTTGTTCGAGCAAGTTGAGATTTATGGGGCGCGAAGTGTAGAGGACGCGTGATTTGTAGCTGGCACTTTGCCAACCCTTTATAATCGACCACAATTCTTTAATCAAATTATCTCTGTAAAATTCTCTAAAACATAGGAGGCCTTTATAAATAATTTAATGATCCATAAAACGTTGGAAGTCAACAATGATTTAATTCCCGGATGATTCGCGAGGCTACAAAAAATTTAGAAAGTAAGGAATAATATCTAACTCTTTTTGATAATTTTACAGAAACATTTACTTCTCAGTTTTTTTTTTTATATTATAACTTCGACATTTTTGATCCGATTTCATTTTTTTTGTAACAAATATTCAAAGAGGGTCTTATTTAATTTTGAATAGGTTTTGATAGATCTGTAAAGCGGATATACTGTAAGCGACTTGTAAATAAAATTATATAAATTTGAGCTCGGTTTTAGTTTTTAATATAACCTATAAGATAGTGAACAAGCCATCAATTCAAGGTATACATATTTATCATTGAAACTAAACGCTAAAAAAACTTAAAACTACTTGAACCTAAAAGGTAAGGCTAAAACTTAACTTTCTAGCCCTTTGTGTATAAAAGAGTAAGGGAACATATACGAAAAGTGATTTGAAAACTTCGAAAATATAATAAATTTATCAGTTACAAAATGAATACAGTTACTTTAATATCCAATATTTGCATACAGTTTGAATTTTATTATTTATTTGAACGTATAAAAGCACATTTTACCTTTTTTTGATTTTTTTTATACATGAAAATATATTTGCGCTTTCCTGGAGTTGATATCGGCCTTAATCACACCGGTATCGACTGTTTTACATGGCTCACAAATTGCTTCGACTTGTTTCTTTTTTTTTATTATTTCAACGTCCTCTAATTTGTTTCTCGTACATTCAAACACATTTTAATTTGTGACTACTAACTTGAATAGCTTATGGTTAATCATAATATACAATATTAATAGGAAAAAGATCCATATCTTCCATATTTAAAAGACGAATAAGTAATCATCCATCTCATCCTATGTTCGCCCACTGCTGGACATAGGCATTCCCCATTATTATCCCCATAGGGGAATTGTGCCATAACCGCCACGCTTGGCAGGCGGGTTGCCGATCGCAGTATGTTCCACCGTACTAAAAAAGGACGCTGCTGACCGTCCTCCGGTGGCAGACATGTTCATGCTCACGAATGTTTGTGCTGTGTGGGAATCGAACCCACGACTTGCGTCTTGCAAGGTAAGCATCTCACCAACCGCGTCTACCGGTCCGTTGAATAAGTAACAGTTAATTAAAAAACTAGCAACCTCAAATAACTGTACCGCGATTTCTGAACGACATCTCAAACTTCAAAATCGATCAAGCAATTAAAGCTATATATGATTACAATGGGACGAACATACACTTACAAATATATTTATAGTCACCTATATTGTTTAGGTGTTTGCCATCATTTAGATATGTTTATTATAAACCGCTGAAAAGATTTTAATAAATTATGTTATGTACAGAAAAATTACAAAAACGACAACGCTTGGCAATAAATTCTATTTTTATTCGATTCTAAATTCACATAATCTAATTGAAGAAAAAATATAAATACAATTATAATTGGCCTCGCAAGAAACTATACTCACATGTGTTCCATATTTCAAGCGTTTGCACAAATATTATGAGTTCGCTCAACTAGAAACACTACATCACAAATAAAAATACATCTCACGTATACGTGATGAATCAGACTACGTTTACATTCAACGCGTACGCGAATTGAATTCTTATGGGCAACGAATCAAAGATTGCTTTTGCGTGTTCACAATGAAACATGACTCTATTGGCAGTAAAATAGATTATGTCACGTTTAGATTTAGTTCCTTTGCCTGAAAGCAACGATTCGTTTTTTACATACGCTGTACCGCTGATAATATGGAAACATTGACTTTTTGATTTACTATTTAATGTTTTTTTTAATATGTACGAGAAGGTGGCAAACGAGCTAGCGGTAATTTATGAGTAAATGACCGCTATCCGTAGACATCTGCAACAAGAATTTACGAGGTACAGATGGGTTGCCATTAAAAGACAGAGGACCCTCAGACCCTTTCCCGTAAAATCCTCTTTCCCTTCCCACCCTTTCTTTCAAAGGGCGGGAAGGGGAAGAGGACTGAAATTAGGTTTCCGGCACATCTCTTCTTATATGAAACGCTGTAAACTTCTACTTCACGCCTGTCTCCTATGAGGTCGTGGTATTTCACCGGTCGAGCGGGCCATGCGTGCAACAGTTGTTGTTGTTGCAAACTCTACCACTGAGTAATTATTTGTTTATTTTATTATTTATAAATAAATAGGTAATCAGCTTTCTATTTTAACTATGACTGTTTATGTGTTCCTTAAACAGATAATATTTTAATGTATATATATTTTAACACTTTTATATGTATACTAATTATATTGGTCAAGTACGACTGTAAGAATGCCAATGATATAAGGGGGCTATTTTTAATTGCCTTAATAAGTCATAATATACGACCCAAAACAATTGTTATAAAATACATACAATTGCGATATATTTGCCATGACGAGATCCTTTTAAAATTAGATATATTATTTATTATAGATTTAAAAATATTAATACAGTAAAAACAAATTATTCAAGATGTAGAGTGTAGATGTATTTCAACGTATTTGTTTAAAGAATTATCCCGTTAAAGTATTTCATGTCAAAAATTGTTCAACGACTTCATTGAGAATCGCTTCACAGTTGCTGCACAGTTGTCTATTACGCACGTGTTAAAAAAAAGGCATAAAACTTTGATAATGCGTTACAACACTGTCCATTGGGTGTGAAGTGCGTGCAAAGCGTCACATCAAAGTGAACGATCGAACGAACGAGTGAACGTTTGACCGGGCGAATGATTCCGCTCGGCTCGTTGAAACTGACCGGGATAAGTGCGTTCATTTACTTACGTATTGAGCACTGTATCGAATTAGACACGGTCGACGTAAGATACTCTCACCATGGAAAATTCTTTAGAAACAAAGGAAATATAAAATAATTTGGGCAAACTTAATAATGTTATCTTTCTTTTACGTTTATCGTTTTTTGCTCTTGTCATATTTTGAGTTAGTTAACAGTTTGGATCACTTGTTAATCTTATTAGCACATACACATGTTATACATATTTATGCAGTGCAAAACCGTTGCCGAAATTTCTTACGTTTTTATAAACATGTCATGAACATTTTTATGTCCCAAAACACGAACACTTAATGTTTCAGCTTCGTAAGAAATATGTAGATAAGTATATGTGTACTTAGTTGAGTAAAAATATTAACCTGTTGTGTACTTAAAATCGAAACTAGATTTTGTACTGCTTAGAGATTATAATAGGACGAAAACGAATCTTACATATTTTACAAATTACTCTTAATTTTTCGTTAAACATGCGCTTTGATCGCGTCTTTGATAAGTTGCTTTTAAACTTTTTTTTCTTTAATTCAAATTTAATGCAAAATGAGTCGCTTCTTGAAACGAATAATCAGCGATAACGCGAGCTTTGCTTCCAACAGGTTCATTAAGAAGAGGATTTTAGTTCCTTTCATACCACACGTAAGCGTGAATACAAATTCCTTAATTAAATGGACCTCCTTTATCTCTCCGTCGGGGACTTCCCAACCCAACATTCATCTTCCTAATCAACGCTTTAGTCTTTACAGTCAACGTGATAAAGGTCAGTATTTCAATTGGTCGGTTAAAATATAAAATTCAATCGATTTGACTTTGATTAGTTACTATTTTTTTATGACTTATATAATTATGTTATACTTATTTTTATGACTTTATTCGAATTTACTTTAAAAAATTAAAATTGAAGAGAAAAGAAATGTGTTTGGTGTAATATTGATAGTTTACACGCTAAAAACATTAGAATATTTAATTATATGTGTTCAAGATTTACAAGACAAGTATTGAAAGTCATACTGGGATTTTATTTAAAGAGATGAATGTGACATACTGAAGAATGACAGTATAAAGTGCGTCTGCAACCGTCGAGTATGGATGTGGAAGACGAGAGAGGTGCTTTAGGACCGAGCCAAATGGAAATCCGAAATCTCTGCCTACCCCTCAAAGTTACGGTCGTCAGTTATGTTGTTGTTGGAAGAATGAGATTGGGAAGTTCGTAAAGGAAGACTAATGAGATATTCCGAGAACGTTTCTAAGATATTACAGCTTCTATAGCTCTATTCTATGTATGTAACTCAAAATGATCGGCCACTAAAAATGCCATTGTTCAGAGAAGCCTTCAAAGACTACATGGGTACATACTAAAAAGTGGATTTATATAAGTTAAAGGGAGAAAAGACGAATTGTATTACAAGAGATGTTTTTCAAAAAATTAGTAAAGCTAAATTTTGTTTGGAAAAAAGTCTACTCTTTTTTAGCTTAAATGATACTGGGCGGGAAATTAGAATGGTAATTAAATTATTTGAATGCAATTTTAATGCAATTGGTGAAGTAAGACTACATACTTATAAATTTTATAAAAAAATATACTAATTGATGAGGTAGATTTGGCCTAATATTTTAAGTGGTAATTATTCTAGCCTAATTTGTAAAAACGTTTAATTTGATATTAATTCAAACTAAAATTAATTCTTAATTTTACAACATTAGCAGAATAATTAACATGGTATTGTTTATTAAAAAAATAGCTGTAATTTTAATAATGACTTTCTAATTTTGAAGAATTTTTAGAAGCTCATTCTTGGCTTGCCGAAGTTTGTTATTGTATGTTATTTATTTATTGTAATATTATTTATTAATAAGACTACATTATTTCTGTCACTGATATGATTACTTACAAAGTTAACAGATTCAATTTACTTTATTTTATAAAATTTTTGTGTATATGGATTCTTACAGAATAAATGAATATGGTTTAAATTGCACAATATTCTTTCAGCCTATATCTGTCAAGATATAGGCTGAAAGAATATATGGCCAATCTCGCGCATTTATATCTATTACTTGGTTTAGAGCTTTCCTAAGTTTTCTTAATTGAATAAAACCTCAATATTTATGATCCTTATTTAATTACCTTCAGATATTAATATATAAATCTCATAATTTTTTCTCATTATTATTATTCGCACAAGTTTTAATCCAGGGCTAACGATACAAAGACCATATATTTAATCACAATGTGTCGAAAATCAAATTTAAATATCAAGGCGATAATAAGGTTATCTGTAACTGACAAGCGTGTATGCGTGGGTAGATATACGTATACAGATGTAGAATATAAGAGAGAGGTGTGACAGGAGCGTGCCAAATCCGCAAAATCTGCCTACATAGTTACAGGCGTGTTTCCGTATTATTTATTTTTTGCATATGATTTTACGCTGATCAAATATTTCAGTGTATGCTGTGCTTTAGTGTCAATGAGTAGACAAAAGCTAATTCAGCGGCTCGAGTTGACATTTAAAACGATTTGTTTATGAGAAATAATGTGCTTTGGTAATTGTGCCGTGAAGTCGTTGGGCAATGAATGCGATTGGCTTGGTATGTGCTATGGCGCGGCCACGACGTATTGAGTCATTAAAATGTTGCCCCGCTAACTGAATTTATGTTTGTCACTTATGTCACTTAAGGTTATGACACTTTTGTAGATTTGATCAAGTTAGAATTGTTTGCTCAGGCTAAACAAATGCTCCAACGTTTGAATAAAGTTGGAATATTGGAACAAATATTGGACGTGGTCGTTATAATTTTTTTTATGTCCGATTTTGATTAAGGATCACTTTAAAGACTATTTTTCAATATACACAATATTTTATAATAAATTGTAACTTCTTAAATTGGACAGTAAATTAAAAGGTCGCATCATATTACAAACACATTTCTTTACAAAAGAGAAGAAAGATATTACGTATCGAGTAGAAAGAGTTTAGATGTACGAATAAACAGAATATGCGAAAAAATAAAACAAATTTAAAACTTTACGCCGCAATTATATATTTAATTAGTCTGCTTAATTAGTTGGTTAAGTACTTTATTAACTTTTTAAAATAATTCTTATTTAATTGTATCGTAATTTATATTTAGCTTCAAAAGGCACTTTAAACGAAGTAACCTGTGAACCTAGTGAGTGAATGAATGAACGGCTGATTTATTCGCCGGGGCCGATCCCAGCGGAATGGTTACACAGGCCAATCGGGCCGGCAACAAAGCTTTGACCGTCCGCGTATTTAGAATGGTTACACAATGTTGAAAGATTCGCAACCATAATAGGTTTGTTTTAATTATCGGATAGTGTTGCTTACGTTAACTTATCTGGCGCCTTAGCGTTTAGTTTATTTATAATATAAACATTTGGTGACATTATGACAATTGATTCTGCAATGATTAATATTATTATAGAACAGTGACGTGAAGAGAAAGTATTTATCTACTTCTGTTCGTTTGCTGAGATGACGCAGATAACATTCTTTTCTTCTCGGCAAATATTTGTTTGTTGTAATGGATAAATAGCAACATGATCCAAAAGTATTCTTATTTACGTCTTAGTTAAGTGGCTTTTGTGCTAGTGAAGTGAAAAAATTACAGGGGACGTTCCCAAAAATATCAGATAAGTTGCTAATATTAAAAAAAAAGAAACAATACGAAAAGTACCCATAACCGAAAAGTATGTATGCATAGAAGAAGCGAGAGAGATTTGTTAAAATGGCGCTAAATAGAAAGCCATAGTTTCTGCCTGCCCCAGATTTTTTTACAAAAATGTTAGTAGATTATTGAAATAATTGAAAGGTCCTGCTAGGATATGGTTCACGACAATAATCGAATGGTGGATTCGAACCGACTGACCGGTTGGCGCAGTGGCAAGACACTTGCCTTTCGCGACGCTGGTCATGGGTTCGATTCCGACCAAGACAAACATTTGTCAGCATGAACATGTCTGTCTTGAGTCTGGATGGAAAGACCAACGGAGGATGGGCAGCAGCGTCTCGTTTCTAAGTACGGTGGAACATACTGCGATCGCCAACCCGCCTGCCAAGCGTGACGATTATGGCACATTTCCACCCAATGATGCGATCAATGGCAGAGGCCTATTTCCAGCAGTGGACGATCATAGGCTGAGGTGGTGGTGGTGACGGTGGTAGATTCGAACCCATCAGTTTATTGGCGCTTTATTACGTGCTTGAGTGCGTAATATTTTTATCCTGCAATATTTAATATTCAACTCATCTAGATGAATTTTGATTCTCCCACGTCACGTACTTTGGCACGACAAGCCAGTTAATACGTTTCCATAAAACAAAGGTATGCTCAAAATGTCGCCATTTCCGTAAAATTATACGAAATACGTCTTACCAACGTACAATTGTATAAGAAGGATGCGCAAAAAAGGTGAATACTGTTCGCATTGTGCCACGATAGGATTTACTCTCGAAGTGCGTCTCACAAAAGAATCTTTTTTCTTTCGCTGTGATAAGTAGAGTCGTTTTTAGCTCGGGTACAGTCGCCGCGACAAATCGCATCGTATATCACTTGAGTTTTTCTTACTGGTTCTAAATTGGTATGCTACTAGTTTCCATTACATAGTTTTGTTCAAAAATATTTACATATTGTATTACATGGGTTCTATTAAAAAAATCTGTTTCAGGTACGGGATTTATGTTACTTTCCTAATATAATATAAGGTAAGAAACGTATATATTAATTATAGTAAAGAATGTACGCATGTAATAAGTCTGTAATAATTGATTATAGTAGTAAAGTATAATACAAATATTTCTATTTTTAATACCGTTTTAAAAGTAAGTTCTGAAGTCTTACTCTCTTCACGAAGGTTTATAGGTTTCTTACATGAGAGATTATTAAACATATGAATATTTTACAAAAACATATCGAGTACCAGGGTATTATGATCTCACCTGTACACCTTATTGCGTCCTACCAAAGGGCACGGGACGAATGTCGAACAAAGGTAGCAGAAACCAATTTGTTACGTGATAATATGCCACCCATTCCTCCCCCTTAATTTCTTCGCCCCCTCCATCCGATACGAAATGAGTCTTATTTCGACTTGAACACTCACCGAACTCTGAAATATAACGTAAAACATTTCTGCAATCCCATTGTTCCTAATAAGTGAAACATCGATTTTTAAGGCGACGCTCGCGTTGACTCTGCTTTTTTCTAACTTTCTATGTGACATTTAAAATGTAGCTTAATACAAAGAGGTTAGATATGTTTATTTTTCTGGATAAACTCAGAAAACTGTGAATCGATTTATTAAGTATTTCAGCGTGTCATTAGACATTAAAGCTTTAGCTACCCGTTACAAACAAATCTGTTTTCTTTATGGTCTTAATAAAATAGAGGCGATTTCTTAAACGCAATTAGCAATTGTCATCTCTTGAGTCCTAAAAAAAGATGTATTTTATGTATTTCTACTCAGACCTTTGTACATTATATTAAATTATATATCAACGAAGGTCTTAAATATAAATGGCATTATTCGTTAAATGATAACGTAAATTCGAAATTCCAATAAAACGGAACGAAAACCTCGTCTTACAGCCAATATTGCGTTCCCCCGACATTCTATTCAACCAATATTTGTCAAAGGCCAAATCACCTCTATAGGGCATATTGGGCGTGGCGCTTGCTCATTGAAACCTATAGATGTAGAGGCAAAGCTCCCAAATACCCTAGGTGACAATTTGTAAGTGCTACTTGTAATGTAAATTCATTTCGGATGAGACAAATCAATCAGTCTAATATCTTCGATGATAGCATTAAAATCTTACTTTTAATGTAAAATTTATTATTAAAGTTTTACTTTTTGTTCAACAATAACAACAACCGTAACAAAGAAACATTGTGGATTTACAATTTTATTTAATAGGAACACATTCATTGCCTAACATCCTAAATTAGACAGGTAAGTATATTAGTAAGCCGTGTTACTACTACCCGTCTTTATATAAATTTAGACTTTATTTTATACGTGAGAAATATCAATTTGGCGTCAATCAATGAGGTGTTTTGAATTGTAATCTAAGTCTGATTTGTTAAGTGACGACATCGTGGCTTGTTAAATAATGTTCCCGCGAACATCAGCCACGAAATAAGCTTGAAATTAAAAGCGGCCAGGTTGCGGTCGAACAAAAAACGCATTTAATCGTTTTATTAAAAATTCCATTGTGCCGGCGTCATTGTTTAATTTTAAAATTTTTGTCACTTTTTTTATCAGTTTAAATAAATATCTATACTAAAAAATTAAAAAAAAGATTTAATTGTTTAGTCCCGTTAAAGTCAAAAACTAAACAGATTTTAAAAATTCTTTCAAAAATACAAAGCTCTATGAGTTAATAACCTTGAATATGTTTTTTAATTGTCTAAGAATCAAACCGAGAGAAGCTGGGGCGATTTGTAAGTAGAACAATAATGTAGTCTGATTACCTAAATAAAAATATTGTTTGCTTTGGAAGAAGGCGTCAAAAGAGGAAACGTTTCATAGACATTGTCAGTAAGCAGATGAGTACAGATGTTTTTCCAACCTTTATGTTGGATATAAGATATCGCGCGTCTGATGAAAAGCAGAAATATAAGCCCTATTTTCTGTGAGGTATTGTGCTTTAAGAGTTAAAATACCACGACCTCACAGAAGACAGGCGTACAAGTATTCTGCTTTTCGTCTGAGGACTGCGATGCCAGAGGACTAATTTTAACCCTCCTCCCCTTTTCACCCTTTTCCAATAAGGAAAGGGTGGGAAGGGAAAGCGGATTTGACTCGTTGCCACCTTCTTTAAAAAAAGTTGCCGTAAATAATAATAATATCTTAAATAACTCATTTATTAATTAGTGAAGACCTTTTTAATCTGTAAAAACGCATCACAATTTTACCGCTTCGACTTCCCGCCAAAGATTCTAACGAAATTATTTCTTCCGTAACCATGTGCCTTCGGAATCGAAATGTCCCGCCGTCGATTTTTCCGAAGTGTCTACTTCATTTGTAGAATGATTTCCAACGTAATTTGGAATTCAGTTTTCAGCAGTGGAAACGGGAAATTTATTAAATTCCCAGCGATGCGCCCTTCCGTTCGGTAATGATGGCCAACGGGCCCACCCTCGTTTAGCACCTAAACTTGTTAGCTTTACGTGTCCATTTCTATCGTATTTCACTCCAGTGGTATTATAGGAAATGTATGACGTTGTCGGTGAATACAGGCCGAGCTATTTTCGTTCGCACTGAAACCGGAATTCGAAATGTTTTATTTGCTCCTTTTTAAAACGTGCTTTGTTTGGCTTTTACTATATTTATTAATCTATTTATTTACAAGTTGCTTTTGCATAAAAATAACTTCCCAACTTAAATAACTTCCCAACTTAAATAACTTCCCAAAATTTAGTACACGTTTGAATCAGTTTATAGACAATTTGTGACCTTAACTACGACAGGAAGAATGACAGATCATTTCAACTACTACTATTGCAGGTGTTGGCGGCTTGACAAGGGGATATAGCTTAGCAAAGAAAAAAAAGTATATTACTATTTTTAGCTCGGTATAAGAGGTAACCGGAAGAACTTTCCGCTCCATCTTTTCTCCTTACCATAACCTATATAAGACCTGATCATGTATCTGCGATTAATCTATTATTTACGGTATAGATTTACCTTCGTCTATAACAAAAAGGGACAAGAAAATTATTTAAAAAAATCTACCTTTTAAAGTAGTAACCATGAAGGTGTACCGATTTCGATTGCTGAGGTCTATATTTAAATATCGTCAACTTAAAAACGCCCTAAGTTATTTCGCAAGATTGTTGGACGACCACTCAATTATCTTCATGCTTATATTATTAACTATTCTTAATGTTATAACCATAATGTAGGTTCTTCAGGCCTGTTTTTATTGACCCTTTGTTTACCGTTGGCCTCTTACCATTACATTCGATTAAGAAGGGTCAAGAAAGGGTCTTGTTACAGGTCCATGCAAATAATGCTAAACAAGGCCAGATTATCAAATTACATGCACGTCTAAAATTAAATATGTGAAAATAAAAAAGAGAAAACAAAAGAGGTTTAATATCCTGGGTTTATAAGTTATAAATGTTGTTTTCAAAGGACAGTTTCGGTAATAATTACCGGCTTCGATTCAATGTTTTTTCCTTCAATTACGTTTAGAAAATTCACGATAAAAGCACGTTTAGTAATAATTACCAAACAAATTACATGTTTGCTTTTCCTTGACATTGTGTTTAATAGTTTCGTTGTTTGTATTCTATGTATAACTAACCATTTAAATAGCCTAAAGAAGTTAAGTATCTTTTTTGACAATTACTATAAATGATATAAAAAAAATTAATGGATCCCCTCTTTATTACTATTACCCTCTGGATCGGTAACCATCGGCAACCACCTCTTGAAACGTCACAAAATGTATAATATTTTCTATTTCGTGACGTTTCCGTGACGTGTCTAAAAATAAAACTAATCTGATATAAAACTTGTTACCATATTAAGATAGCACCAAAGTAAACGTCCGCAATTTTCAGAGTCGGTCTCTTACGACACTAGCGAAAACTTTTCTCTAATGAAAACGAACCCCCGAACGAGTTTATTCGCAACCCTTCCGCTATTAACCGCAATGTACCGAATAACGGGGAATCGTGGCAAAACAAATACACCGGGGCCCTTGTGCAAATATCGTGTCCTTTTTGTGCGTGTGGTGCCCACAAACTGTCACTGTTTGAGGGGAGATCGGGGTATTTTGGTACTACAAAGGTACGTGACATTTTTGGGCATGATTTTTGCTGTCGGAAACTCTACTTTTTTGTCATAACTAATATAACCTACAACTACCCTGTGCATAGTTTGTTTGTTGACCCTACAAAACGCATTATCTTAGAGCCCGTCGTACGTACTTGTATATTTGGATGAATATCATTTAGAAAGAAAGAAAGAAATTTATTTAACATCACACACGCACAAAAAAAAAATAACATAGTTCAATCATAAACAAATAAAAAAAAATACAGCCAAGAATGACACATACACATACTACTATTAATTATTTTATTAATACTACTAATATTTACTAAGAAATTATCGCATATGTAATCTCTTACATATATGACGTTTGGAACTCTGGAAGTTTCACGAAAATCAAAATGCATGGAGCATTTTAATACATTTACCGTATAAAGGGGATGTTCAGACGACTGAAGAATTTGCATTCACAACGGTTCCCTATTACGGAACTGAGCAGTCTATTAGATGCACAAGTCTATGCGACTGTTTAAACTTGCGCACAGTTCCATTACATATTCTACGAGGATACAATGAGTTAATAAATCCTTGAATGACTGTCTCTGATGCGCATAACGTGAATATATTTATAAGCATTTCCTGTACGAACCACCTACCCAAATTACCAATTGACTAACACGTATGGTAGTGTACATACATTGTTATTGTTGTGGACACTTAAAATTATCGAAATATTTATTATATGCCTTGAAATTCTTTGTAGCTAAATGTAAATTTAATTGTGATTAAGAAAATAATAATCAGATACTTTTATAACGATTATACTTTCCTTCAAGGATGTTTTCATTTTTATAGTAAATTAAGGTAAACTAGTAAAAATAAATAAATATACATATATAAACAAAGTGATGAAAAAGAAAAAAAAAGAAAAAGAAAAGTTTCGAATAGTTTATTTGAAATGAGAGTCGAACTGACATTTTCTCTGGCTAATCTTTTGTCCTTTTTATCGCAAAGGTACAATTTTTAGTTTAAGACAAAGATTGTTTTTGCTCAGGGGTACACAAGAAGAAACTTACTGATATGTTTCGAAAATTACTTTCGGCTTGTTTCAGCATGTTTGGCGCCCACCTGCGCGCGGGCGTAATCGGGGTCAGGCAACTCAGTTGAACCGTCCTAACAGAGTTATTAAGACAGTTTCAGAGTTCTACTAAGCGTACCCTTAGTGGAATTTGCTTGCCCGTCATCCGCAGACCTTGTTTTGCTCATGTTGTTATATTTATGTGTTCATTTGCTAATAAGTTAGGTACACGTTTGCCTCAAAAACCTTAGTGAAAACAGATCTTAAGCCTCCATATATCTACAGGATCATAATATTAATTCATATATTTCGTCACGAATGAATTTGGAAATGAGAAAACAAAATCCGCAATATATCATCTTTTTTAATAGTTTCAATACCCGAGACGAGAAAGAAGTTAAGAATACCTATTTTTTAGATGTAACCATGTTGCTTTTTATCAGTCTCATGATAAAAAAGAAATAATATGTCTAGGAAATATGGAGTAAGTAACACATGAGAATATAATATTCACCTATAGCATAGAAGTGCTTTAGAAGTGAAGAAGTGCTTAAGAAATCAAAACATCAAATTCAAAATGTCATAATTTACTTTAACGAACATTAGATATTTTTATTTAGATTACATAAATGGTAATAAAATACAGTATTAAGTTTTTACATCGAACGTCTTATTACCGGCGGCAAGAATGTGGGGAATGTTGCAGCGAGATAGAGAGAATCTTTGCTACGATAAAATAAAAATCTAACCTCTTAACAATCCATTGTTTATGTTAAATAAAGAAATAAATACTCACATGTTTTATCCTAGTCAGAGTAGATCTATAAAGTTTTAGTACCTTATTTATATTTATATTTATATTAAATATTATACTAAAATTCAAATTTTTATAAGCAATTAGTACTACTCAGAATATATATAATAAAAATTAGTTGGAGTCCCTTTAGGCAAGGTTCCAAAGATACTAGCAGCGTTCCCTCTTTGAATAGCTAGACTAATTCTTTGTCCGAGGTAGCTGCCAGCTCTTCGGTCTCCTGTGATGTCGACTAACCTTT
>DWLR01001267.1:0-19040 GCA_018246295.1 Papilio alexanor hazarajatica
AAGGAGGTAATGGCTATAGGCCTGTAGTTGGACGGATCAGACCTGTCGCCTTTCTTCGGGATCGGGTGGATTATGGCGTCTGTCTGTCTGTTCGCGATAAATTCAAAAACTGTAGATTTCTATGCAGTTTTCACCAATTAACATAGTGATTTATGAGGATGTTTAAAGTATATAATTTGTTATGGTTTTGTGTAATTTGGTTGTAATATGATAATTGTTGAAAATGTCGAAAAAGTCAAACCGCCTGGGACCTTTCATCGAAAACGCTGCCTATTTTCCATATTCTTTAAGATATAACAAAGCAATATATATTCTGTTGAATGTTTCTTTTTTATAGGTCTACAAAAAAGTCCGTGATGGCACATATCTATTAAGGGTGACTCACAATGGATATTTTCTTATAAAAAAAACAATTTAAACGTACTTTGTTTAAAATGCTCGGAATAGCGAAGCAGTATTTCATGCCGGCTTACTTACAGCTGTTTAAGGCGCAGCCTTATATGTCAGCCTTATATGGAATTCTGCTCGCATCTCTGCGGTGGTGCTCCCAAATACCAGCTTCTATTTGACCGCATACAACGACGAGCGACTCGAATCGTCCACGACCAAGGTCTTACTGATCGGCTGGACTCACTGGCCTTGTGAAGAGAAGTTAGTTACCTTTACATTTTTTACCGCAACTATTATGGAGAGAAATCTGAACAATTGTTTGTAACAATTCCTGGGGCTGAGTCTCGTAATCGCACAACTCGACATAACGCCAAATATCATCCACACCATCTTGATGGTTGACATTCTATTACCACGCGGTTTTTCGCGAAATTTTCTGTCTCGTGCAGCTGCGTTGTGGAATGATCTGTCCTCAGCGGTTTCCAAACCAAAATGACTTAGGGTCTTTCAAAAGAGCATACTCTTTCTTAAAAGGCCGGCAACGCATTTACCGTGCTTCTGATGTTGCGGTAGTTCATGGGCATCGGTGATCGCTCTTTCGGGCGACTCGTTACTCATTTGCCCCCTTCTTCTATTAAAAATACTGTTTTTTTTCGAACTCTGTATTAATTCTTATCCAAATAAATATGTAAGTAAGTCAGTGTATTAAATGTAGACTACAATTGTCTGTTACATTTTATCATTTTGACCAAAAGTTTAAAAGATACATCAGAAGAATTAAAACTACGCAGAATAAAAAAAGGCGTCGCTCGCGGGCTGGGTACAATCGTGTTCATAATATAAAACAAAGTTACTTCTATTTGTTTATTTTACACAATTTTCAATAACAGACGGGGATTAACGAGATAAATTAAAAATGATTCGTTAAACTTATCTATGAAGTAGCTGAAAAATAATGACGTTGAATATTGAAAAAGCAAAAAGCCTTTCCGCGTCTTTTAAAAAAAAAACATTGGTTATAATATCCTCGTACGGATGTACGAAGCCGGGGCGGGTCGCTAGTGTTGATAAAATGGTTCAAACTTCAACCGATACAAAAGTATAACCCGATATAAAAGTACAACTCTAAATTTTGATTTTTGCTATGAAACTAATAGAAAAACTTTTTTTTTTATTATGACAGCCTTTTTAGCTTTTTCTAATAAATAATAATTTTTGGCTGTACTGGCAATTGTGCTTTTGACTTTTGACAGTTCTTTCCTCCTGTTTCCTCTTGTCCGTCATCGCTTATCGTCTTACATTCAACGTCCGAGTGAGTGTTTTGGTTAGGGTTAAGTGAGCTAAAATTTTGATTTGTTTTGTATGCAGGACGAGTGGTAACAAATAATATAAAACTATCTGAATGTTTGCAGAAAATGGCAGATACAGAGGTGATTTTTTTCCAAACCTTTAATTTAATTATACAATAAATAGACTATAGTGGTAACGTACGTTTCATTTGCAGGTATTAAAGAAATTGAAGGATGTTCCATTTAAAATCCAAACCGCAAGTTTAAAAGAAAGACGCGAAGTAATTAAAGAAATTCAAGATGTATTATCAACACCAGGTAATAGGTTATTTATTCTATCATAGGACATCTACACCTAAAAAGAACATACGTAGTATATACTTCTGTAGTGAAGTTATTGAAGGTTGTCTATCGGTCCCTAGATTTATTGATCCAATTCCCAGGTATTTTCAGTTAACTGCATTCAATGAAGTGAACTTAGCTCCCATTTCCAGAATATGTTTGTAACTCACACCACTGTTAGATGCCTATAAGCAAAATGTTTGAAAGTACACCTGGTACACAGGTTGTTATTATATTATTAGAAGTAAAATGTAACAGAGTTATTGAAATCATCATTATTTGGTTTATTATTGTTTCTTTTTAAATGTTAGGGTGTATGTAATGTGACCATTTATAAAAAAAAAAATAGTGAAATTGGAAAAAAAGCAACCAGAATGTTTATTCATTTGTTTAGTAATTTGTATATTATGCAGGTGAAAGAAGTTATTGTTATGATAAAGCAATTTCTAAATAACAGTTGTATTTAGACATTGGTCTACCTTATGTTTACATGAAGATTCTGATGTATTTAATGAATCAATAAATATTTGGGTTACTTTTAATCTTTCTTTAAGCAGTCTTCAGGTGTTTTTCATTCTTAAACATATTGTATAATGTAAATTAAACTAACACAGAAAAATAACATGGGATGAGAGAGAAAATGTTTTATACCTGTGTCTCATGTGTTTCTTCAGGTATAACTGAACCAGCTGTCAAGTTTATCTGCCGTGTTGTAACATCGACATTGCACCGCTACAGGGATAAAACATCTCAATTTTATGTCAAAAACCTGTTGGCATATCTTAGTGCCAATCACCGTGAATGGACCCTGCGCAGTTTCCTTCCCTTGCTACTAGACATATCTGAAAATTTACGTAATACAGTTACATCGTAAGTGTACTTTCTGAATGTGTTTGGTGTTTCCCGTGTATTCTGGGGAAAGCAAAGATTATAGATTTTAATTTGGCAATTCCTGGCCATACCTCTACTGTTTTCTTGGTAGAAGAAAATTATTAAATTGATGTATAAAGTGAGGAAAACTGATCCAACCACCAACCAAATGGATTATAAAACTGCAAAAAGTGAGAGAGGCTTGCCTTATAGTAAAGTAAGACCATCATTGGTGGTGTAAGGGGCTGGAGAAATCAGGACTATGTTTTTTTTTTGTTGTAATCCCTTTATCAAAGGGGTGGTAATATCATTGCTTGTTTGTCCATGAAGCAACAAGGAAGGACAATTAGTGACACCGGATTAATGTAAAAATCAGGAACTTCATTTTTTTTGTCATCCACTAAGCACCACAAAATCTTTTGATGATAAAATCTTTTATTTTTCGTTGTCTGCCCCGGGTATCTCGGCATGCTATGCCGCCACTGCCAGCACCTATCACAAAACTAAGTAAGACAGTAAAGGGCTGGGCCAAAAATAAGTTATTAACACTCATCATTCTGTAACCTATAATGTGTAATTTTACATTTTAGGAAAAGTACATGCCAAACTGGACTTTTTGCATTGCACTGGTCAGCAGTTCTTGCAGAAGCATCTTTGCAGAAAACAAAAGAAGATGGTGTTGACTACAACTCCCTGGTCCTGTCACAAGCTAACTTGTTGGCTGTGGTCACTGCTTATGGTAACAAGAAGAAAAATAATAAAGCATTTATTGTGGTATGTAAAATGATCAAATAATATGCTTAAGCCTTATAGTAAAACCTTGTTAGACTCTTACTTAAAACTAGCTTTGGCTGTGTTTCATGGTATGCACTGCTTGCCCATATTAACCCATTACAGAATAACGTTCGATAAATCGGACTCAAGAAAATTGTGAATATTGTCTAGAAATAATTAAATAATTTAGTAGTTTTTGTTTCTGAATGAAAGTACAATATTTATTTTACATTGTGAACCCTGTTTGTAACAGTTGATTAACTTATGTCACTTGTTATCTATCATTCTCAAAAATGGCGGGTCACGGTCGGACTAATTTGAGATAAAGGTAAGTTTTATTTTGATTTTCTTATTATTTATTATGCCAAAACTTATTAAGCCAAATCTGTTGTATTTGATGAAATATTGTGTGTTTATGCAAAAATAAGCTTTGTTTCGTTTCAAAGTTGTTATTTTTGTTCTTATGCATGTGTTTTTGATGGTGTCTGATAAATCGGATGTTATGCATGGCGGGCTCTACAGTGGTGGTGTTTGCTTGCTTTTACAGATTGAAAGTGCATGAAATTTTTATCAGCTTTAGAGTGCCAAGATGTTTACGAGGATGCGGAGCGCGTTATTTATCTTTAACCACCTATAGAACAAAGTGGTCAGGTAATGGATGAGGACAGTGACAAGTCAGACATTAAATATATGTGTATAAAAAACTGTATTTCTTTAAAAATAACTATGTGCCAAAAATTCTTGCAAGAAGTATAGGATGTAATAGATTTGAATTGATACTACAAAATTTGCACTTGCATGATGATACACTATTATCAGCTTCTTCTGACTGTCTATATAAGTTGGGACTGCTGCTAGATAGTCTGAATCGTTTCAAAAACCATACGGGCTGGATGAGCATTACAGCGTCGACGAAAGTATGACTCCATATTATGGAAAACATTACGCCAAGCAGTGTATTAGAGGAAAGCTGATAAGATTTGGTTTTAAAATTTGGGTTTTGTGTGTAGCACCGGTTAGTGGTGGTTTTTATTATATATACGGGAAAAACTGCAGAAAAGAAAGATTTTGGGTAAGGTGGGGATGTAGTTCTCAACCTCATAGAGCTCGGAAAGTTGCCATTCCAAAGAGGCCTAAAAATATATTTTGACAAAGAGCATTGGATTGTACCCATAAGTATGGAACGCCGCTGCGCTAGTCAATGCGGAGGGAAATCGAAGTTCAAGTGCGTCAAATGTGATGTGGGCCTTTACTCTAAATGTTTTATGGACTACCATGTAATTGGCCATCCATCGTAATATTCGCATCCAATTCATTTGTTTACTTTTATAATAAATAATGCAAAACATTCAGCTGTTTTATTCTTTTCATTTTACACTACACCACCATAGTATGAGATTCCACAGTGCATAGCGTCCGATATATCGGATGGGTCATAAAATCTTAAATATATATATAAATATGCTGAATTTTTACTGATTGGACTTTTCATATGACCCTCAATAAACCCTTTTGTTACATAAAAATCATAATATGTACTATAACAAACTTTATGCTGTAATGGGTTAATACATTCTTTTTAATTATATTTTTCATGCTTAGATTTTTTTTTCTTTATGTCTGGCTGCCAACTGTTTAAGCATAGTGTTTAATGGCCTTTAACCTTCCTTTATTAGGCTAGCCTTTAACCTTCCTTTTTTAGGTTAGCCTTTAACCTTCCTTTTTTAATTTAGGTAATATATTATTTAATCTTTAAAGATGTGTAACTTAAATGTTAGAATCCTAACACAACAACATTAATTGTATACTATTACATTTTGATTTTAGTTACATGCATCATGGAAAGCAATTGGCAAAGAGAAAGTCACCAAGTGGTTGGACGTCCTCACCACATTACCGGCTGACTCGGGCCCCCAGATACCCATCCTCTTCTCTGCTTTATGCTGGCACTTTAAGCAAATTGGAGATGAAGGGATTGTCATCAACCATAAGGTGAGATCATCATAAAAATAGTTGCTAGCTTTGTGCGTTTAGTTAACATTGTTTTTGATTATTGTAATTTTCCAAACAGGCAAAAATGTTGGAAAGCTTCATAAAGAGTCTGATCAGTGTCAAGAACCGTCCCAATGCAAACTACATCATTTCATGTGCAAACCTGCTGCACATGCTGACCATGACTGATGTCAAGGACTCCTTGCTGCCAGCGCTCCAGAAGGCCATGCTGCGCAGTCCGGAGACTATCATCCAAGCAGTCGGAGAGGTGTTTGCCAATCTGGAATTATCTGTTGATGGAACTGCTGTTGATATTGGCAAAAGTTTAATAGGTAGATTTATTTGTAATAAAAAATATATATTTTTATTAGAGCCAGCATAAATTTGTAATAGTTGGTTTTATTTATGATATTCATTTAAGAAATGGGGCAAGCAATTGTTTCTGACTTGATGTTAAGTATCATAAGCAATTGTAATGATCGGATCAGTTGCTGGTTTCTTTAAAAAACAAATAGTTTACAAGTTTAGACTAAATGTTGAGGCAAATGACCAACATTCTTGCCATTTGCAGGGAATCTCCATTCGAAAGATGCGTGGGCTCGAGTGGAGGCCAACAAGGCGCTCGGCCACCTGGCGCGACGGTGCTGCGCTCTGCCGGCCGCTCGCCAGCTACTCAACAGCAGCTTTGCCGAATACCACGGGGCCAGTGGCAAGCTCACATCTAGTGAAGATAAAATGGCCGTATTACAGGTTCATATCTCGTATTGTCCGACCCTTGAGCGAAAGAAGGATATTTATTATCATTGTTATTCCATATATCATTGTTAAGTGGTATAAAGTCTATGGTAACCGATTAGATTAACAGCAAATTTATACCAGGGATTGCCTGGCTTACCCTTCGGTCCTTGAAGAGAAATGAATTGACAGTGGGAATCAAATATATTGTCCCTATCTTATAATAGTGATTTATTATGTCTTAATACAAATGCTGATATTTGTCAAAAGCAAATGCGAAAATTAGTTCGTAGTTTGTAAATGCGAATGTGACGTCTAACATTTTTGAATGCTGTATTTTGTGCAGTTGTAAAATTTATAACAGATTTTATAAACTCTTATTAGTGTTCTATCAAGTATTTTTTAGGTTTAATCTGGATTTGAAATACTTAAAAATGCGTTTGCGAACTTTTGCATGAAAAAATATGTATTATTTGTAAATGAAAAAGGATACTAGGCGTTCTTGATATTAACTAGTGCATTCTGCTATAACACTCCACGTTTCAAAGTAGGTTAATAATAATAACAATTGTTGTTATTATTACATTATTAAACTTATTTATCCTTAGGGTGTGGGCATACTGAGTGAATTGGCGGTATCTGTGGAGGATTTTTCTGTGCTGTACGAGGAGGTGACGAACCAGATGACGCGCGTGCTCGACAGCGAGTCCCACGAGCGCACGCTGTGCGCCGCGCTCGACGTGCTCAGCCAGTGGACGCAGCGGCTGCGAGCGCCGCTGCACGTCAACCTCTATGACATATTCAAGGTGTGTAGCATAGCCATTGTTCTGTCATAAATTAAGGTACAGTAACTTACGAGTATTTTTTATTTTTTTTTATTTACTGATTACGATGGTTACAATTTGTTTTTATTTAATTTAAATTGTACTTAATCTGCAGAAGAACCTATCCGCTAAGAATAGTACGCCGGCGGTACGCAGTGCGTACGTGTCGCTGATGTCGCGCGCGGTCCGGGAGGGCGTGTCCGCCGCGCACGCGGTCGCGCTCCGCCCCACGTTGCTGAGCACGTTGGAGCGCGCCGCCAACCAGCCACCCCAAGTGAGTGCCCCTACCCCTCTTTGCTATACTATTGTAACGTGCCTATAATACTGTAAGAGATGGCGGTGATGCGGCGGAATGAAAGTCGGGTTAAGTGCGCACAATTCGCATTCTGATGGCCGACTTGCGAATGTCTGTACTGTCTTCCTTCGTTTATCTGCTACAATGCATTACATTTCTCACAAAACATTTACACGTACCTTCATACAATTCTAACACCGTGTAGAACAAAAAACGTGGAATACAAAAAATATATAAAACTACCATAAATAACATACATAAATAAAATTTTATTTATATGAGGGCTTTTAAATGTTCTATCATCAACAAATACATCACTAAATGCTCAACAAAGTATTTATTACAAAATCTTTACACACACTCTTTTTAGTACAGCACACTTATTGTAGCAACATATATCTCTATGGTAGCACCCGATCGTGAACGAGGCCATCTCCGCCATGCTGGGACTGATACTCATGGACGAGGACCGCCAGCTAGTCTCGAAGAACGCCATCTGGTCCATGCTGGTCCACCCCGAGAAGCACGTGCTGCTGCAGGACCGAGTGCTCGCCGCTGCCCCCGATGATGGTAAACGGACCTTTTGTAACTTCGTATTGCTATTATTCACATATATACACATCTATTTGCAATTAATATTTATTTGTCCTCCATTTGTTGGATACCGACATAAATGTAATTTGGATTTATATATTGAATGTCACAATTACGCTATATGTTAGTTTCATTTTGTACTATTACAAAGTTATTTATCATCACATATCACATCATATTATTTCTACTAGCCTCCTTAATTTGTACTAATTCAATTTCCAAAGTCCATATTTGTGCTTTTTTTAATGATTCTGTTCATATTTTTTTTATATTTTGCTGCATTGATCAATTGCACTATAACATTTACCCCTTTATAGTCCTAATCCAGGTGGTGTTGCTATGCCGGGCCGTGCTGGAGAAGTACCCGAATGTTGCCGGCGAAGCCAGCGCGCCTGTCTATCGCGCGCTGGTACTGGTGCTGCTGTCTACCGTTAAGGCGGTCAGGAGCGTGGCGCTGGAGGAAGTCAAGTCTCTCCTCGCCAAGGAAGATAGAGCGCAGGTGGCCAGGTTCCTAGCGTTGAAACTGAACGAAGTCCTCGAGGAAGGCAAAATCTTCACCATCAAAGAGAAAAGCCCTCCAGAAGAGAAGGCCGAAGTTACTGGAAAGATGATACTGGATTGTGCACAAGCCTTGTGTTCGTTTAGAGGTGAGATTTTTTTGCTACGTCTATTAAAATGAGTTTTACCTTTTGACAATGATCGCTAGATTCACTTGTTGAAAAGGTGACTGCATTTAAAATAGCCATCACCTCAACCAAAGTATTATAAAATACCATATAGATTTTCAACCGCCATACTGCCGGAATCGTGGCAAGAGTCGTTAGATGCGCAGAAATCGTTTTTTGGGTTTCACTGTGTATTTAAATCAGGACGCGGGGAGGGAAGTAACATCGTTTCGAGCCCGCGGTTTTTTTGGACAATCGTACTATTGCCAACCTTTGTCTCTTGCAACCAATCTACATCCGTTTTTTCTTTCACAAAGTATACATGCGCGGACTTTTCTCCACTACTTCAAAATCTTGCCAAGTAACCTGCCGAGACGTGGTACAGTACCACGTCTCACATATAACAAGAAGGAACTTATCGTATACCAGACACCGAATGGAAGTGATAGAATAATTATAAGAACGACTTTATCATTGTATAGATTACCCGTCGGACGATCTCGAGGGGTTGGCGATAGACTTGCTGCCGAGCTGCCACCACCCGGTGGCGGCGGCGGGCGGCCGGCGCGCCTGGGTCAAGCTGCTGGCCCGCCTGCGCCTCGAGCCGCGCGACCTCGTCGCCCGCCACTCCAGTTCGCTCAAAGCTACTTACATCGCCGGATATACACCTACTCAGGTATAGTATATACTACTATTAAATGTAAAACACGGTAGTCTTCTAGAAATTATAGGAATTGCGAAATGCCTGTCTCGTTGTAGTTAAAAGTTCAAGTAGACACAAGACAAGACTCTGAAAGCAATTTGTCTTAGTAGTAGCGGGCTCATTTTTCCGCAACTCCACGATCAGCGCGTATTTTGCGTAGTAATTTGTCTTGCAGCAATTTGTCTTGCTCGACTTTATATGAATGCCAATCGCAAATTTTAAGTTCAAATAGCCGCCGTAGTAAGTTCATTAGGTCATCGGATCTTTTGATGTTACGACTGCATCAGCGTACAAAAAGCATTATGATACTATCATCCTCTCCTTTTTCGGCTGCACTATTTAATGATTCGACCTCGGATCATTTATGTCCCACACATTTGTTGTTTCCTTATTTTTTTACTCACATAATTTATAAATACAATTTATCGCATTTCATATATGCGTATATGGCACGTGTTTTGTAGACGATGTCCAACATCGTGTCGACGTTGGTGGCGACCAACGAGGAGGCTGTGGCGGGCGCGGCGCTGGCGGCGGCGCTGGACGCGCTACGGGCGCCCGAGTTGTTGCGCGTCACGCGCGACGAGTACTTCGTCTTCCTCACGCCGCCTGGCGAGCTTTACGACAAGACTGCTGTGCCGGGGTAAAGACACCATGTCTCAGTATCTCTGATATACTTTTCGTGTTCTTTAATATAACTTTAAGACTAGCATTGCCCGCGGTTTTACCCGTCACTTTATTTAATTGTAATTCTTCGGAATATCACGAAATATCGCTTACTACTACTACTGCTAAGCCTTTGACTTCCTTACCGACTTCTAAGGGTCGTAGGGTTATGTTGAATCCAATAACCTTCCATTACTATCATGTTGAAGGCAAAAATAATTATTCAAATACAATAGAGAGTTTGCTAAGATTAGTGCGGTCAGAGTCTTACGTTTGTTATATTTGGATTGATCAACAGAAATGACGACGGCAAAGAGATGAACTTAAAGCGCGAAAGCAAAGCGTACAGCTACAAGGAGCAGCTAGAGGAGCTGCAGCTGCGACGCGAGCTGGAGGAGAAGCGGCGGCGGGAGGGCCAGGTCAAGCAGGTACACCGCGCCGCCTACTGTCACTTACTGGCACTACTCAATGCCAAACTAGATATTGATTTAAGTGGTACGGTTGTTTAATGAAGTGCATTTCCACAGGTGCCGTTGACAGCTAAGCAGAAGGAAGCGATCAAGTTACAGCTAGCCAAGGAGAACGTTATTCGTGAGCGACTCACTGCGGTAAATCTTTATACACTTTGAAGTGGCTTGGTAAGTGCTGCGTTATATTCGAGTAATATTGGTCTTATTTGTTGTATCGATGTCATGCAGTTGAACGAGCGTGTGGTGCTGGCGGAGCAGTTGGTGTACGCGGTGCAGGCGGGCTCAGCGGCGGCGGTGTGTCAGCGCGCGCGGCACGTAGTGGCGGCCGTGTTGGGCGCGCTGCGGAGCCCGCTAGCCGCGCCGCGCCTCGCCCCGCTGTACCTGCGAATGCGCCCCGCGCTGCTGCCGCGCCACGCCTTGCTCGGCGACACCGCCGCGCGCGTCGCTCTCAGGTATGCGACACGCGACACGACACGTCAAAACACGCACGTTATATAACGCACATCTTATATTAATGCACGCATACACCCTACGCACTAGGTTTCTCGTTTAATTATGAGTCTATGTTGCGTAAAAATGTGACATGTTTATATTATCCAAATAATTTTACTTTTATTCCTTTCAATTTTGTGCCAAAGGAATTCAATGGGTTTAAAACATTGAAAAACGTGTAGCTGCATACTTAAATATATTTTAATGAATATTTGACTAGATTGCATAAGCCGCAGTGTGACCTGGACCCGTGCTGGGAGCAGGAGGAGCTGGGCAAGGCGACCGTGCGCACCATTGGCCTGCTGCACGCCGCCACCGCCGAGCCCAGGCCCGGCGCCGACACCGACGCGGCCGGCCACGGCCCCGCCAACCACTTCACGGCGCCCGGCTTCTGCTACATCTTCCCTCTGCTCAAACAAGGTCTCACTTATGATCCTAAAATTAATATTATTATTTCGTAAATTTACTATGAATTTTTACTGCAATGCGTTATTCCAAGCTACGAAATATCCAAAACTTTACTTCGAGGGAGTGTTGTTATGTAATGTAAATGGATGGACCTACATCGACTCGTAAAAGCAGCTAAAACTTTTTTCTTGTCAGGTCTGACGGGCCCTGCACGCGCGGACGAGGCAGCGATGGTGAACGGGCTGGCGATAATCGCGCGCCACGCGCAGCTGCGCGGCGACCCCTGCGACCCGCGCGACATGCTGCGCCCCGCGCTCCTGCCTATCGACCACATGTTCCGCCTGCTTATCGACGTCATCAGTGAGTCAACACACACGCGCGCACGTACGCACACATACATGTACATTGTTTTAATATTATATTTTTGTGTTTGTTCGCAGGCAACACGAGCAAGCGTGTGCAGGCGGCGGCGACACTGGCGCTGCTGGAGACGGCGGAGTGCGCGGCGCGCGGTGAACTCTCACTCGACGACGCCACCTGTCTGCTGGCCGGCCTGCAGAACCCGTCAGAGGTAAATTGATAGCTTTATATATGTATATGTATGTTTTACAGTTGTACATTTTCTCATAACAACGAGTAATTTTGCATTATAGGTGGTTCGTGACGCAGCACTGCGCGCGCTGCTCTGCGTCGCGGAGTGCCTGTCGCCTCTGCTGGACGACCTCGACCACGGTCTACAAATTACAAAACGTCTCTACATCGCTACGTTCGATGTTTCCGAAGATAACAAGTGAGCGATGTTTATTTAATCAATCTTTTGATCTTACTCATATCCTATGCGCTTTCTCACGGCATATTTATCTTAGGAAGCTGGCACACGAGCTGTGGGACAAGGTGCCGCGCGCGGAGGCGTGGCTTAGCGGCGCGGAGGCGGAGCTAGTACGTGAACTGGTGCGCGAGGTGCAACACCCCGCCGAGCCGGTGCAACGCGCCGCCGCCGACGCGCTCGCGACGCTCGTGGCGCGCGCCAGCAGCGCTGACTGCGCCCCCAACCGCGTCATGCAGATGCTGCACGACCTCTACGAGGAGAAGTACCCTGTGAGTACCTACCACGTATAGTAGAACGCCATTTGAATTGGGGATAGAAACCCTTGTAAGTTTCTCTAGTTAGTGAGAAGTCTGATGTAATCGTTGCGTACAGTTGATCCCTGCGAAGCTGGACCAGTTCGGGCACGAGCGCGAGGCGGCGGTGGACGAATGGGGAGCGCGGCGCGGCGCGGCACTGGGCCTGCGCGCGCTGGCGCCGCGGCTGACCGCCGACGACGTGCCCGCCGCCACTGCCTTCTTCGTGAAGCGCGGCCTGGCCGACCGCAAGGCCGAGGTGCGCGAGGAGATGCTCGCCGCCGCCATGGCCGTCGTCGACTTGCACGGCAAGGTAACACAAACTTTATAAGTGTGATGTGTAATATGTGTTTACAACGAGACGCTCTTTGTCTTGTGATTACTGGAACGTCAAAGAAGGCGGGTTTATTGGGTGGACTGATTTACTTACTCTATAACGTAATAACCTATTACAATTATCTACCTTCTATTTACATATTATTTATTCATGCACCTGCATACATACGTACTATTTCTCATACACTACAATTACATTGTGTTTTCATATCTTGGGATTAGTTTTGTAAGAAGTAAAGTTATCTCTATTATATTAGTTTAAATAACTTTTTATTTTAATGCAATAATTCCATTTGTCTATTTGAATGAAACCTAGTCGTCACAATGTACGCATCACTTGCATTCCCAGGAGACGCTGAGCAGTCAGCTGCCGGTGTTTGAGAACTTCCTGGACACGGCGCCCAAGTCTGGCGGGTTCGACGCAGTGCGGCAGTGCGTGGTGCTGCTGGTGGGCTCGCTGGCGCGCCACCTGGAGCCGCACGATGCCCGCATTCGCCCTATCACGCTGCGCCTCGTTGCCGCGCTCTCCACGCCCAGCCAGCCGGTAACCGCCCTCTCGACCGCCAGACCACGCCTCAACTTTTAATTTTGTGCCCAAATGTAGCTTAGCACCACACCTAATATATAGGTTTAACAGAACACTAGGCATTCCTTAGTTATTAAAACTTTAGTTCATCTTAGCTCTTAACTTCAAAAAACGTCCTTACATATTGTTAGTAATTTTATCACCGTATTTTAATAAACCATTTTTATAAATCTAAATGTATCATAATGTATAACAATTTTTCATAGTCATTTCTTCTTGTCTCTTGTCTCGTGTCTTATAATTAACATTATAGAACAGAGGTGGTACAGTCCGCAACAACAACATCTGTTGCACGAATGGCCCTCTCGATCGGTAAAATCTCACGACCTCACAGAAAATCCCATAGGGGAAGTGGATTCCCGAGGAGGGTTGACGTCAGGTAGGCAGCCGGCCACGTCAGGTAGGCAGCCAGTAAAAACTATAGCCAACTAATTACAGTATGGTAGAGTCCAGGACATATGGAGGAGTGGTTCATACTGTGCCGACCCTGCGTATCAACTGTAAAACAAAAGTGAAAGTGATTGTGGTGCAGGTGCAAGACGCGGTGAGCAACTGCCTGCCGCACCTGGTGACGTCGCCGGCGCTGGCGGGCGAGATCCAGCCCATCATGAACAAGCTCATGAAGCAGCTCCTCACCGCCGAGAAGTATGGCGATAGGAGGGTCAGTGAAAACACGCTTTACGTTGACATATCTAGTTCATCTAAAATTAATGTTAAAATATTGATGTTAACACAAATTTTGCCATTCGGCTCTGGTACTAAAATAAACTTGCCGCCTATAGTATAGAGCCGCAAAGGCAAAGCGAAACACTAGTGATCGGCGAATTGTTGCCTAGTGCGGCTGCGGTTGGGCCCTCTACAACAACAAAACAACTTCGTATATTATGTTGACAGAATTTTGACTGCATAAATAACGTCAATGTTAAAAACAGATAATTTTACTTTAAAAAAATGACAGAAGCAAACAGTTTAACATGAAACTGACATGAATTTGATTCGTTCCGGCGAGCTGTTCAAACAGGCTTACTGCGCGAAATCTAATCTAATACAGAGCGAAGTTGCTGAGCTGAGTTCCATGTTCGCTTCGCTTTTATCTGTTTGCCACAGGCGTTCTCTAACTACTCATTAAGGTTAAAAGATTTGTTTAAGAAATACCATAAGTAGTCAAAATAGTCCATCTCAACGCACCTTAATTATATAAATTGTTTCAGGGCGCTGCTTATGGCATTGCGGGTGTTATCAAAGGCCTCGGTATCCTGTCACTTAAACAACTGGACGTGATGGGTAAACTCACTGAAGCTATACAGGAGAAGAAAAATTACAAATATCGCGAGGGTGAGTTTAATGAATAGTTCCAGTTTAATTTATTGTTTCAAGAAAAGATGAAAAACTCAAATATATCGACTAATAGAATACTACACTACATATCAAGTGCTTCTTGATTCTGGTTGTAACATATTCTGAAAAAGAAGGGGAGAGGAAGAGAAATGGAGAAACGGAAGATAATATTCTGGGACATTATTCACACATGGTCATCTGATCCCAAACTAAGCAGAACTTGTGCTATGGAAACCAGATAACTGATAACTACAAAATTTAATAACAAATTGAATGTAATTTTTTTACTATTTGTTGTATATAGTATGATTAGTTCAAATTTAGCCAGATTACTATCGTCCCGGATTATTAATTATGTTAAATATGACTATGTAGACAAAAGTTTGTATATACTTTTTAACTTATAACGTATGAATGTGTTCTCGCAGGCGCTTTGTTCGGCTTCGAGATCCTGTGCCACAAGCTGGGCCGACTGTTCGAGCCGTACATAGTGCACGTGCTGCCGCACCTGCTGATGTGCTTCGGGGACTCGTCGCAGTACGTGCGCGCCGCCGCCGACGACACTGCCAAGCTCATCATGAGCAAGCTGAGCGCGCACGGCGTCAAGCTGGTGCTGCCCTCGCTGCTGCAGGCGCTGCAGGACGACAACTGGCGCACCAAGGCCGGTCAGTCGCAGACGACACGCTACGATCGCTGAAGCATTAGGCTATTTGTGCTCTAAATAAAACCCAAAACTACAATATATCTGGTTCGTTGCGGAGATTAGGATTATTGTTTATTGCAAATACCGTAAATATTTCACATATCGTAACATTCGCCGTCAAGGATAAAGTGGTCGAATGAGGAGGTAATAAGAAATGTGTGATGAAGGTTCGATCGAGCTGTTGGGCGCGATGGCGTACTGTGCGCCGAAGCAGCTGTCGTCGTGCCTGCCGTCCATCGTGCCGAAGCTGATCGAGGTGCTGAGCGACTCGCACACCAAGGTGCAGGAGGCCAGCGTCGAGGCGCTCGGCGTCATCGGCTCCGTCATACGCAACCCAGAGATACAAGGTACCGAATCAACTAGAGTAGAAACAAAACAACGCCTTGGCTGTCGAAAGCCACGATCCCACAAAATTCCATAATGTGT
This sequence comes from Papilio alexanor hazarajatica, assembly GCA_018246295.1. Lineage (NCBI taxonomy): Eukaryota > Metazoa > Arthropoda > Insecta > Lepidoptera > Papilionidae > Papilio > Papilio alexanor. The sequence continues at coordinate 16,021 of DWLR01001267.1, forward strand.
GAACAGAATAAGATAGAACAGCCTTACTCGTTCCTTTCCTCTTGCCTCATCCATTTTGGATGTCACTATAAATAAAAGTGAAACCATGCACAGAGTTGTGACTGTGTGTGTGTCTGTGTGTGCAGCGATCGTGCCGGTGCTGCTGCACGCGCTACGCGACCCCTCCAACATGACGTCGGCGTGCCTGCAGACGCTGCTCGACACCAAGTTTGTGCACTTCATCGACGCGCCCTCGCTGGCGCTCATCATGCCGGTGGTGCAGCGCGCCTTCCAGGACCGCAGCACCGAGACGCGCAAGATGGCCGCGCAGATCATCGGCAACATGTACTCGCTCACCGACCAGAAGGACCTCACGCCCTACCTGCCCAATATCATCCCCGGCCTCAAGAGCTCGCTGCTCGACCCCGTGCCAGAGGTTATATTTAGTTTTTATATTTCATGTTTATATTTAAAATATATATATATATATCAATGCAACTTGTTGCACCGCAATAAAAATGAAAATAGAGTCTATTAGATGATTGTTTTTTGATGCCACTAGATCGATACAATTGCAGGATAGAACTGAACACGAACACTTGTTACCCCATCTCACTCATTGATGGGTCCACTGGAGATGGGATGCTAATCCACAGTAATTGGTGTATTGACACGGTATGTATACGTGCGACAGGTGCGGTCGGTGTCGGCGCGCGCCCTGGGCGCCATGGTGCGAGGCATGGGCGAGAGCAGCTTCGAGGAGCTGCTGCCGTGGCTGATGCAGACGCTCACCTCGGAGTCCAGCAGTGTGGACCGCTCGGGCGCCGCACAGGGCCTCTCCGAAGTCGTCGCCGGGCTCGGCGTGGAGAAGCTGCACAAACTCATGCCAGGTCAGTCTACAACACACAAAGCCCAATCACTATAAAATTAAATAAATGCTTCGTTTATTGTCGTTATAAAACTGATACAATAGAACAAATGAAATACATTTATATTTGATTTGATGAGTAAGAAATGTGTTGTGTGCGTGGGTCAGACATAATAGCGACGGCGGAGCGCACCGACATCGCGCCGCACGTGAAGGACGGCTACATCATGATGTTCATCTACATGCCGGGCGCCTTCACGGACGAGTTCACGCCGTACATCGGGCAGATCATCAACCCCATCCTCAAGGCGCTCGCCGACGAGAACGAGTACGTGCGCGAGACGGCGCTGAAGGCGGGACAGCGCATCGTGACGCTGTACGCCGAGTCCGCCATCACGCTGTTGCTGCCCGAGCTCGAGCGTGGCCTCTTCGACGACAACTGGCGCATCCGCTACAGCTCCGTACAGCTGCTCGGCGACCTGCTCTACCGCATCTCCGGCGTCTCCGGCAAGATGAGCACCGAGACCGCCTCCGAGGACGACAACTTCGGCACCGAGCAGTCGCACCGCGCCATCATGAGCGCGCTGGGCGCCGAGCGCCGCAACCGCGTGCTCGCCGGCCTCTACATGGGCCGCAGCGACGTCGCACTCATGGTGCGCCAGGCTGCGCTTCATGTCTGGAAGGTACGCCTCCGCACCAAGCATTGCATCTCAGTCAAATCCAGTAAATGTGTAGTGAAATGTTTTGTTTGTCCAGGTGGTAGTGACAAACACGCCGAAAACCTTGCGCGAGATCCTGCCGACACTGTTCGGGCTGCTGCTGGGCTGCCTGGCCTCCACCAGCTACGACAAGCGGCAAGTCGCCGCGCGCACCCTCGGCGATCTCGTAAGAAAGGTGGGTCTCTATTTTTTAAACTTAAGATTTTAGGCGTGAGTGTGTCAATACCACTTTAAGTGAAAAAAAAATCTGCCCATATCTGGGCAACAGTCAGATACTTAATAATATATATTTTTAACTAAGTTCACGTTCTGGAATTAATAACTTCATTTTAGCGAAGTTTACTCACAAGGAAGTGTGAGGCGTATTCAATCTTTACACAGATGACAATATAAAGCTTAATGTGCTCGTGTCGTGTGCAGCTGGGCGAGCGCGTGCTGCCGGAGATCGTGCCGATCCTGGAGCGCGGGCTGCGGTCGGAGCGCGCGGACCAGCGCCAGGGCGTCTGCATCGGCCTCGGCGAGATACTCGCCTCCACCTCGCGCGACGCCGTGCTCAGCTTCGCCGATGGACTGGTACCAACATTAAAACGTATTTTACAATTAAGCCTACGTTAAAATGCTGCGTTTATATTTTTCTCCTAAGCAAATCATATCTAAATATGATTCGACTCAGTTCGTCTGACAACAATTTTCTTCTTTCAGTCCATTGGTCACTTATAGGGCATTCATGTAAATCTTGTCCGTGTCGATGGCAGGTGCCGACGGTGCGCACGGCGCTGTGCGACCCGCTGCCGGAGGTGCGCATGGCGGCGGCGCGCACCTTCGACTCGCTGCACGCCACCATCGGCAACAAGGCGCTGGACGACATCCTGCCGCCCATGCTGGCCCAGCTGCACGACGCCGACCAGCAGCGCGCCGACGCCGCGCTCGACGGCCTCAAGCAGGTCACTGGCGCACATTGCCTCGCACTCATTACTCATTCAGCATCAAAAAAGGCTGAAGAGTAGATATTTCAGATTTGCGTATTGTTTACCTAGGCCTACAAAATATCGGTAACCCTAATGATAACCAAAGAAGACAAATTAAAAACTTTATTTTGTATTTTCCTAATAGCCATATAATGAACGCGTGCGCAGCCGCTGGTAACATTTGATGTTTACATAGACCCAGTAGATTAACACCACTCTTATCACTCTGTTGGCTTTCCTTATAAAGTTGACGTGAAAATTTCGTATAAAATACATTATATTCGCTGCTTCTTTTAGTTCGATTTTTAATAGCAGTTTGTTAAGATATTTATTTATTTATTTATTTATTTATTTATTTATTTTATTTTTTATTTTATTTATTATTATCCAGATAATGGCGATCAAGTCGCGAGCTGTGCTGCCGTACCTCATCCCGGTGCTGACGGGCGGCGGCGGCGGCGGCGGCGGGGGCGGGGCGGACACGCG
>DWLR01001268.1:0-19035 GCA_018246295.1 Papilio alexanor hazarajatica
GATGCGTTGCCGGCCTTTAAGGAGGAAGTACACTCTCTGCTTAAAGGCCCCTAAGTCGTATCGGTTTGGAAATACCGAATTCCCTTTCAAGTTATACCACCTCAGCCTATGACCATCCACTGCTGGACAGGCCTCCGTCAATGATCGCATAATTGGGGGGGAAACATGCCATAATCGCCACGCTTGGCAGGCAGGTTGGTGATCGCAATATATTCAACCGTACTAAGAAAAGGATGCTGCTGCCCGTCCCCCGGTGATCTTTACATCCAGACTCAAGACAAACAGACATGTTGATGCACACAAATATTTGTGGATGAGAATCGAACCCACGACCTGCGACGCAAAAGGCAACTGTCTTGCCACTGCGCCAACCGGTCAGTCAAAGTTATATGACCTCTGCTGTCATTATGCCTGTATAATCTACCGTTATAATATTGATGGACCCTTTTTCGTATCAACACATTTTAAAGTGACATCCTTGTGGTAATTTTTCCTGCAGCATCGTGTTAAGACGTAGAAATATAAAATGAAAAATAGAATAAACGCGGGATGGATGAAGTGGCGACAGGTAACCGGCTTAACATGCGACCCACGAATTCCTCTTAAACTTAAGGAGAAGATTTACAAAACCATCATAAGACCTGTTGTATTGTATGGATCGGAATGTTGGGCGATTAAAGGTATGGATGAAGAGATTGCATACTGCAGAAATGCGAATGTTGATCTCCACATTCGTGTCCACCACACATCCATCTGGATGTGCGGCGTGACACGAATGGATATCATATCAAATCATCAATCAAATCACAGAATTAGTGTATTAGGGGAAGCCTGAAAGTAGCATCAGTGGTAGATAAATTAAGAAGCAAAAGGTTAACATGGTGTGGGCACGTTATGAGGACGGAAGAATGGCATGTAACAAGGAGAGTGTTAGATATGAATGTTGAGGGATATGTTGGTAGGGATAGATCTAAGAAAAAATGGACAGACTGCTCATAACAGTTGGTGAAAGATAGCGTGCGCAAGAAAGGAGTAATTACTGAGATGACAACTAATAGAAGGGAGTGGAAGAAGGAAACGTGTTGTGCCGACCCCACTTAAACGTGGGAAAATGGGCAAGGGAATGTATGGTCACTTAATATCATCATCATCATGTCATCTGCAACATTATATTACTTTGTTCAATGCAAAACAAAAATAAAATATTTTTATAGCGATATAAATATAAGGAAATAGTTCATTAATATGCATAGTTGGGGATAGTAAGCAGAGTTAACGGATTTTCATTTGGCGCGATCCTAACACGCCTCACGCTTCTTCTACATCCTTACATCTACGCATACATGCTCGATGGTTACGGGTACTTCTTATATCGTCTTCTTATTTTTTTATATGAAAAGGGGACAAAAGAGCAACGGTTCACCTAATAATAAACGGTTACCGACGTCCATGGACATTCGCAATATCAGAGGAACCGCGAACACCACTAAATAGAAAATAGAAATAAAACTGTCATAGCTAGTTAGATTTTTTTATATTACTAATCAGTCATTAAATCCAAATCTAAACATTGATTAATTAGACTTTTCGTATTCTTTGTGTTAAGATGGCTTTGGTTGACTTTCATCGTATTCATCACTACCAACGTTTGTAATAACTTCTTCGATTTCAGTCTCAATCACGAGTCTTTTACTATAATTTTGTTTTATTTTGGTGATATGATATATCTTGATTCTACATTGATTCTGAAATAGAGAACGAGGAACAAAGAAAGACATTCAACATATAGCCGATTTATTTAATTCTCTTTAATCACAAATAACTGGAATCATCTGCAATATATAACATGTAATATATGCCTATTTTTATTGTTTACACTATAAGTCCAATCTAAGCCGTACCTACAAATCACGTTGACATTGTCAACTTGACAACCAAGTACATAATGTCAATTTCAAATGTCACATATGGCAGTGTCTATACTGTATCTATTACAAAAAGTACACTCATAAAAATATTCTTATAACAATAGTATAAGATACTTTTTAGTAAAACGTGTTTTTGTGATAGTTTCATCCTTATATTAGGCTTGCTAAAATAAATTAATTGTACCTGTGCAGTAGCTATTGCTGTTGAAAGAAAACTTAATATATAAACGTTATTTTCTGTTTTTTAGTTTGGATTGTTATTAAAGTATGTTTTCATTTATATTTGTTTACAAACTATGTGTGTTATCAATTTTTCATTCTTCTTTCATATTTTAGTCTATGGGGTACTCTTTGATTTCCTTTATCATTATCATTATTCATAACCCCCCCCCCCTTTCATTGCACTACCCAATCATTACCAATTATTACCTACGCGATCGTGCGACGAAATCGGCCATTGTAGTTTTGTCGCACTTGTATTTTTGTTTAACATAAATGTTTAACACTGGTAAAGATGCCGAAAAATATTACTAGTGAGGTCCGTGAAATAATCCTTAAGGTTAAGGAGTTTATGGATGAAGAGAAACGAATGCAAGCTCCAATTATTCCACTTAGTAAAGTGTATGTCAGAGTTTCGGCGGCCACAGGTAGTGTTTTCTAAGAATAAAATAGATTGTTTATAATAATAAGTAAACATACATAGTTATCGTGTATTTGTTAGTGTCTTCTACGTTATGAATAACGTATAAATTATGATAATGGTAAATGATGGCAGCCATTACTTTCATTAAAAATGTCGCCGCATTTAATTTTGCCGTAAATTTAAAGGTTTGTACATTATCAGCCTCACTGCACTATGATTATATCAACGACTGTAGCTATTATGAACATCTTAGCGATAGCTGCATAGATGTTCTACATTCTACTTTAAAAGTAAACGGTTAAATTTTATTGAATTTAAGATGAACAAATAAACTTGATTGAAAAATAATCCTAGCATCCTAACACCTAACATACAAAATGTCTTATTAGGGAAATATTTTTGCCTGATAACTCAAAAATTCTCCATGACAAGAGCCGAAAGGAGACTGAGCAATGTTGCATAATGATGATATTTAATTTTAAAAGAGAACAGTATTTTTTACAATTGCAACATATCTTTTTTAAGTCCGAAAAAGTACACTATCCAGTTAATTAAATTATAATAGTGAGCAATACCTTTAATTATCAGGTTAAGAAGTCAAATATCTCTTAGCATACAACATATTCCTTTGCCTCAAACACAATATGAATAATTTTAATCGTTTTATACAGGTAGATTTGGTTTATTAAGTATTATTTTATTTCAGGTGTTTCCGAGCGCACGGTGCTGAACATTGTAAAAGAAGCTAGATTAGTTGAACAAGGATTGCTTGATCCAGAAACTTTGAGGAAGACTCCAAAAAAAAGAGTGAGGACTAAAGGGAAAATTGAAGTGGATGAGTATGATTTGCAAGTCATACGAAGAAAAATCCATGAGTTTTATGCTTTCAAAAAAGAAGTACCAACTATTAATAAATTGTTGCAAATACTGAAAGAAGAAATCAATTTCAAGGGCTCCAGAGAAACACTTCGAAAAATTTTGCGTAAAAATGGATTTCAATTTAGGAAATCAAAACATGTAAAAGACAAGGAACCTGTGATGGCTTCAACATCATCTGTTCCTCCATACATTCATACAATGTTTAGTCATAAGCCTTAAACCGGTTGATGTGTCATACTTTAGAAACAGGTTACTTTAGTAGCAGTAAAACATATTACACAATTTTTAAATCTAGTTTATAAGCTTATTGTTTTAAGTATAGAACTTTCCTTTATAATCATAATCTCTGTATAAAGAAATTAATATACTCTTATAGCACACTTGATATTTGAGGAAGAAAGAAATCATGTGAATCCATAATAAACAGCATAAACATGAATGTTTTTCTTACTCAGTGTGACAATAATTTAGGAGAGGCCTTTTATTTTATGTGACTATTTATCACATGTGTTCAATGTTGTTTTTCTACACAGTATAAGTACATTGCAACCAGAGCAGTATACATTTGTATAATTATGAGATGTTACTGATAATTTAAACTCTGTGAGATAGGTCACGAGGTAGAAAATATTGTGATGCTTATTTTGTAAGCTACAATTGTTTTGGAATACTATAATTAAATCTCTTATTTTTTTAGATTTAAGTAGTTGTATCACTTTTAATAACACTGACATAATATTGATCTTTTGCATGTAAATAATAACAATATTTATATTTTTTGTGATTATTATATCAAAATGTTCGACTGATATCTTTAGGTTGTGCTTATGAACAGTCCAGGTGTGAAGTATATATGACTATACCTCATCAGAAGATTGCAATTTTTATCAATATTTTACTATTTTTAATTATCTTTATCTGGCATGTAAATTAAGAAAAAAAAAAAACAATTACAATGTTTGCATTTTGTAAATTTTATTTTATTTTCTTGTTATTATGTCGTAACCTAATTTCTTTTCAGTTTTATAACTGGGTCAGGTAAGCTATGTGAGCTTAATATATTAGGCCGGCAAGGCCAAGGCTAGGAATATTTTCATAGAAGAAGGGAACAAAGGTCTTCACTAGCTGCTGAGTGAACACTTCTGTCTTAGACATCAGATGCATTGCCGTCCATAAGAATAAAAGCAGGATGCCACTTGATCATGTTAACGAGCTGCTTTATATTGTTTATTAATTTTGAACTTGATGCAATTTTAAGGGAAACATTTGTTTATGGCTAAAATTGTATACACTTACAACTTTTTGTTTATATGAGTATAAATTTCTTAACTTAGTGTAATTTCAAAAGATATTTTAGATGATATAATGGCCAATTTATTAATGTCCTTACATAACATAATATGACAGCCAGTGCAGGACTGCGAGATGCCACATAATTGTGATTGCTTAAGACCATTCTTCAGTACAATATTATACTTTTTTTACATATGGAATAAAGTAGCGCTTGACCACAATACCAACAAGTGATGATGTGTCTGTCATATGAACATGTCTGTCTGTCTTGTGTCTGGGTTTTATCTATATATGTATGTATGTACAAAAAAGTATTAATATATGTAGTATATCAGTTATCTGGTTTCCATAGCACAAGCTCTGCTTACTTTAGGATCAGATGGCCATGTGTAAAAAAAAATTGGATAACTATTGTTACAAGGTAATGTATGAAAAAGTTGATTTCCGAAAATATTCTGGAACTTACTGGAAATTTTAGCGTAAAAGGCGTAAATGTTTGCAAAGTGTATGTCTTGATTTGGAACAGCTTAATTAAAATAGTTATAGTACTACATACCAGTCGCTTTGCGGGCTCGCTATCAGAATAACACAACCTCGACCTCGAAAATGACAAACTAGACAATAGATAGCCAGCAGTAGATACCCATTACTAATGTTTTTGGCAAGTTTGGCGAACTAAATCTAAATGTTCAATTAATATGCCTTTCAGCTTCCACTGCAAGCTGTATATATTAAAAGAGCTGAAACAGTTAATAACCAGGAATAAGATGCAACAGCAAGAACAAAAAACAGATTACTGATACATATTTATTTTAGAAGCAATGTCTATTATTACCACTGAATTGACAATTAATCTAGTTTACATTATTAATAACAAAAAAATTAATGTGTATATTAAAACATAACACCAATATAATATAACAAAAATCTTTGAAGTAATCTTAAGAATGATCTTTTTCCTATTATTACATACATACGAACCTACCAAATTGTCAAGGAAACATCTACATTTGATTTGCAAAAAGCTGAATCTTAGTGAGGAAAAAGCCGGATTTGATTTTCAAAATACTAAAATTTATTTTTAAATGTCAAAATTTGAAGTAAAAAACCTATATATTCATGATTAATGGACTAAGTCCAACTAAACATATATTTATATCCATTAATAAAATTTAATAAACTAACATTATAAATCTAAACAATATTTTATTACATTGTAAATACATTTCATATTTAGTTTAAAAGATAGTCTCTTTAACTATTAGTTCTGTTAATACTAAAAAAAACTTAAACAATTATCAGTGCTTCAAATATATTAAAAATTATTGCAACACATAATAGCTCTAGTTTAAAACATTGTGTATATAATCTTAACATTAAAAACTTTTATATAAATAAGCAACAATTTATTAAACATTTTAATCTGAACACTAGGAATATTTCTCCCATAACTAGGCTAATCAAATTATGTTATAGTGTTATAAAACGAAGACATAACTGAGGAATACCTTAAAAACATGTTATTGAAGCAGGAATGTTAACTTTTCATTATTACTTCTCGCGCAGCATTTGACTCAGTAATAAGTTTTGGAGCTTTGTTTATAATTGGATTAATTATTAGAACTTTCTTGAGGGCATTGACCACCTATATTGACCTATATAATGAAATATTTGCCAAATCTATTAATTTTGTAAATACAAAGGTGTTATACCTTTTTCTAAAAGGTATAAAACAAAGGTTGTGTTATACCTTTTTCTAAAAGGTGTCTTGGGGTCTTTAACAACCTTTGTAAATTACTAAAACAAAAAAGTTCAAAACAACATTAGCACCCAATGTAAGCTACTCTATAATTTTTTTGGACAAAGTGTCAAGATTTCCAGTTTGTCTTTTGGGGTCTTTATCAAGAAATTTAGTGAGCCTAGAACATAGAAAACACGATTAACAACAGTTGTACCAAGCTAGTGCTATTTATTCTTTTGTAAGAATATATTATAAAAGCTAAAAATGTGTTTCATATCATAAACATTTACTATGATATGTTTATAAATATTGCATTTGAAACATACGATAATGAAAAACTTATGTGACTCTAAGTTGTAGGTAGCATATAAATGAGCGAAGCAATGTGGCATTATTTAGTGAATTTTTAAAATACATTTATCTATATGCAATCTTATTATATTTTAGTTTAATTTCCATATTAAGCAATATATTAATTAATTTATATATTCAGAATTATATTTTTATAAATATATTTATATTTGGCAGGTACGTAAATCAGCCTATGAGCATTTAACTATTCTGTTACTTTTAACAGCAAGTTAGCGATGAATAATTCTGTTAAATTAAAAAGTTTAAAAGAAATTATTTTGCACAACATTAAAACATACTGAAACTATAAAACACTTAAGACACCTATGAAACAAATTATTTTTAACATATTTCAATTTTATTATAAGCAAATATAATACAATTTGCAAATAAAACTACACTATATTTCAATTATTGGGAATGGGTTTTATACTATACTTCAATTATATTCGATTACACAGCTTACTGAAAAGGTAATGAATTTGTAAGTCAATCTTGACACATGAGAATGCATAAGATTTAGTGATTTAGTGAAGACGCAGTGCAATGCGTCAACCAGATTATATTCACCTGACTCCTTTGACCACAAAACATTGAAACCAACCAAACTTACCTCTTCTAGAATGTGACGGTAGTGGATAGGAATCTTCTAGAAAAGTATTGATATTATCTTATTAAATAAAACATTAATCAAAAAATATTTACACAATGACATAGCTGTTCCAAATCAGGACCTAAACATTGTTCTTTCATTAAAGCCAGAGAAGTTTTGTAGTTCTGGCACCAAGAACTTGTCTTACATTTCCACATAACGCTCTGAATTTAATGTAACCATACGTCTTCTTGCGTCCTTCAAAAAAGTAAAAGCCAATAACTCCTCAGGCCCACATTGTAACACACACAGACAGGGAACGAAGTGGCCTCTCATGCTTGTGTTTCGAAATTATCAAAGTTAAAATTAGCTTCACCCGAAAACAAGATGCTGTTGAACGTCAAGAAGCGTTCATTTGCCTGGTTTACAAAGCCGGGCCTGTGAGTGGCATCTTGGTGTTTTAATTCTTGCACCAATTCAATATTGAATGTGTGCAGTTATAGATCTTTATGCAAAACTGAGGCGTGATAATGATCTATGCACATTTTATTTTGAATTTAATGATTCTAATTCTCACGAACACCGTTCTTGCCGTTCTTGATATCATTGGCCACGAAGAATTTGATTTTTCTATTGTTGAACAGATCTCTTCAAAAATTTTGATGTTTGGCGCATTATTTACGTGTTGTAAACTCGAATATTGCAGAATCTTGAACGCGCTAGTCACTGAATCACAGTTTTTGTAAAACTCCCGCACGCACTGTGCGCGGTCTACTCTTGAAAAAGGCTCCATAGCGACTAAATTCCCAAGAGCTAGGCTACCTACTGGCACACCCTCGAGCCCCTCAGATTCAACGCGTTCATGCAGTTCGCTAAACAAATATAAACTTTTTTGAAACACCCGGCATTATTTATCCATACATTATACAATTTCACTTTCGACAAAATTATCTTATAATTATTCTCAAAATTTCGACAAAATTAAAAACATTTCAGATGAAAATATAAAACAGTGTAATGGCCGTCTTCTATAGTGACATTGGTTGTTTGCAATTTTTAGTTCTTGATTTGGACCAGCTTACAAATTGCTCTCTATACAAACAAAATAATCTTTAATGAAATAAGTTTCATGAAAATAGTAAATATAATTATTACAAAACACATATACTCCACCTAAAAGAGTTTACCTTGTAACATTGACATTTCTCAACTATGTTAGTAGCAAAATACAACAAAAAAACTTCACAATTGTATCAAACATATGATAGTATATCCAATATATGGGTAAAATTTTATTCTATTGCAGTACTTTGTGATTTTTTATTGCTGCTGTATTTTAATTGAAAAAAATTAGTTCTTATATGGCATGGTATCTAACAAGACAGGAGAAAATTAACAAACTGCCGCATGTAACTAAAAGAAAACTATCAAGCTTTTTACTTATAAGTGTAGCATCTAAAAATAATTAGACATTCCTCTAACACTACTTTCACAGCACTAAATGAGATAATATTAAGCATGTTCCAAAACTAAATTATAAGCAAAACATGCCACTTTATCTATTTTACATTGTTTGCTAGTTCTTGCAATGAACTTGAAAAACCAAGTGAATATATTCTAAGTTGATGATATTCAACACTTATAAAATCTAAATAATTAAATATTAATTATAAAAAATATGCTTCGTTTAAAATTAAAAAAGTATCGATTTTATTTTAATTAATTCTTACACAAAATTTAATATGAAATTCAAATTTTTTTTCTATAAATAATTAGCAAATCAATAATTTAATAACCATTAACATATTTATTAATCATTAAACACACAATTTTGATTTCAAACACTAGATTTAATTACTTTTTAAAATTAAATAGAACAGAAGATAAATTATTACTTTTTTGTTATACTTTATGCTCATTACATATTTAGGCGTAATTATTATTAATTGAAATGAAATATTTTGAATTAATGGAGTAAAATGCAAAGTTTATAATCTAAATAACATTGTCAATATTTTGTGTAATTATTTAGAATTTTAATTGTTACACAAAAATGGCTATAAGGAACTTAGTACGATATACAACAACAGGACTTCTAAATGAAATAATAAACCAAGTGTTTTAAGTTAATCAAAGTACCTATACTAAGAATACTTTTAAATGTAACTATAATATGTCTGTAAGATTATGTTTTTAAGGAATCCTACAAATATTGACTTCAAGCAAATGATTTTTTATGTATTACTATAGAATTTCAAAATATAAATGCATACATTTTTAAATATTAATACCTGAAATACAAATAAACGAAAATGTTGGATTAATATGACAGTTATCCCAAGGGAGAATTTGAATTAGAATTAGCATAATCCATCTTCATCATCAGTTTTCTTATCTTCATAGTTGTAGTCCACGTTACTGTCCTCCTGCAAGTAGCAAAGGGTACTTTGATATAAATAGCAAATTAAAAAGTTGTTGCTACTCCAGCTTGTAGAGCAATTTCAAAGAAAGCATTGACTAAAGGCAACCGTAAAATTATATTGGAGAAAATTAATTATTATTTGTCATCCAAATGCAAAAAATAATTTCATACATTTTCCTGATTAGAATGAATATGTAATTAGTGATGGGAGTAGGCAAAAAAGAATGAAACTGATAATTTACCTGTGTGGCTGACATACCACTGGGACTGACATATGATGGTGCCGCATTCTCCCTAACGGCAGCTTTAGGCAGGGGCTCTATTCCTTCTGGAAGTGGTATTGAAGAAGCCAGGCGAGCGTACTCTACATCCATGCTTCGTATGAAAGGCGATGCTAGCGCCTTCTTAGCAGAGTCCCTGTCTTCTTCATCATAAGCTTGCAGTAACTGCTCTATGGTTTGCATTTCGGGAGCTTCACAGTTGTTGCCCCATTCCTATAAAGTGAAATGTTTGTATTTACACATATTGTTTCTAATAATTAAATAATAACTAGACAATAACAAAGGATAGTACTAGTTAAAGTAATAGTTAAATGAAATAATATTACGCATTTACACATCTTAGCTTAAATTAATACAATAATTACAATTCTATTTTAAGAAAAGTTACCGCATGCTATGGAATTGGATAGTTTTAGTATGGGAATTATTTTAAAGAATTGTGTGACAAACTGCTTTACTACATTACAAATCTTCTATAATTGTATAATTAATCTCTATTTCCCTTGCTCACGCCATAACTTAAGAACAATTTGACCAAATTCATTTATATTTTTTAAAGTTTTCTTATACTTTGTAGAAGGTACGGAAAGTAAAATTTAAAAACTTTTTAACACGTTATATACATGGAATATATATTATTATACATGGAATCAAATTATAAAAGCTTCAGAGAGGAATATAAAAAATGAATGCATGCAAAGCCACAAGCAACAGCCAGTTACAAAAATATAAATTAGATTATATCGAGTAATTAATTAACATAATTACTTTATAAGCTTTCTCTGCAGCGACGGCATCTCCTCTAGCTAGTTGCACCAACACAATGGCAACAGTGAGACGTCCCACAGCTCCAGTATTGCCAGCTTCCTGGTGGAAACCAATCTCCCGACGAAGACTATCCACTGCTTCATCATATCTATAAAGACACAACACAAATTAAAACTTAACTAGTTTTATTTAAGCCTAAATTGCATCAAGTCACTGAATAGTATTTGAAAATAGGAATATAAAATGTCCCACAAAATTTTACCTTTGCAATTTGACCAATATTCTTGATGATTTACTAATGTATTCAGATCCTTGATGTTGACTGCTTTCAGTCTGGAATATTAAAGGTTAGTGCATAACATTGGTGTATTGAACACAAATTTTTATCAAAAGTATTGTATTACTACTTACAGATGATACGTCAGCCGCCTGTTGGTACAATTTGACTGCTTTCTCAGGAGAATTCTCCTCTAAAATTTTGGCCGCCTTATCAAGAACATTGGCACCGGAGTCACCTGAACCATGTTGCTGGTAAAGACTGCTAGAATCGCAAGCCAAATTGAAAATCTAAAAGATGGCAAATATTTTAACAGTTGTTAAATATGGTCAAATTTATACTCATATACACTAAATGTAAAATAAAATTTTGTAAATATATACCTCATCTGGAGTTGATGTCTCTTTACTGACTATAATAGCATTTTCAAGGGCTTTTCCAGCATGGAAGAAAGAATGATTTTTCTTATACATTTCTGAAGCTTTCAAGTAGCAATCCTTGGAATTCTTCAAATCCCGTGCAATGCGGTAGCATTGTGCTAGAAAATGTACATTTACATTAAAATAAAGGATGGAAAATAATAAATATGTGTATTTTTAAATAAAATTTCTAACAGTGTCTAATCTTAGTAAAACATGTATTTTTTTTCTTAATATTATTAAAGATAATTGAAATAGTGTATTAATATTTCAATTATCTTTAATAATATATATATTTAAAAGGTTAAAAGCTTCTGCTAGGATATGGTTAACAACATAAGTCAAATGGTGGATTTGAACACAGAAACTCATATTCGATAGACTATACCCTAAACCAGAGATCAGCAACAGGGGGACCACGGTCCGTAACCGCCGCCACTTATATTGTTAAATTGTTACTAGCAGCTAGTTAGTAAGAGAATATGATTTAAATTAATATTTGAAAGGCCGGATTGGGATCGCGATTCACCTGTTGCCAACCTCTGCCCTAAACCATTAGGCTAGTGGCACTTCATTCCTAAATAATATAATATCTCATACCAGCTTGACTATATTCATCTGCTGCAGAGTCATAATCTGGCTTCCAGCGTAGCAGCGAAGTCTTCAAACTGAAAACATTAGATTATATTTTATATTAATACAAATATTTTATAAAGAATAATATTCAACATTTTTTTCAATAACACATGTTCACTGCCAGCCAAATAAAAATGAAACTTAATTTCTTACTTGAAATAATACACATATATCACTAATTTATTTGTGATGATTTAAACAACCTCTACTTTTTGTTAACATTCGCAACAATTAAATAAGTTGCAGTTGCATTGCCAGCATTAACATTGAACATAAGAGAGAAGAATTGTAAGGAAAAAGGAAGAGTTAGGCCCTTAACTCCTCATTCATAAGATTAAACGCAAAGCATAAAACATTTATAATATGCAAGCTTGTGATATGTTTCAGGTCAAGCTGAATTATTTATGCAACGGTTGTTACTATGCAGTGCTCTACTGCAGTTGTAATGACAGATTAAGGACATTTTAGAAAAATATATTTCTTAATCTAACTTGTTTTGATAAGGCACTAAGCTAACAAAAAGCACAGCACTAAACAATTGTCATATAAAAGTATCAACAGCTTTTATATCATCTGGTTGGTAGGTTGTAGGTTCTAACTACAATAAATGTGAAACTGTGAGATATTTTCTTCTTACACCCCCTCTTTTTGTATCCTACATAAGAGTTTGCAGTGCAACTGCTATTATTATTACCAAGAATGTTTCTATTTCGTGGGATATTGAAGATTTCAAACAATACTTTTTTAATCATCCTCACACCTCATTAATTTAAAGACTTGTAACAATAATGTGCTCTATTTACACAAAATTGAAAAATAAATCAATAATGACAGTTTACATTCAATTTTAAAATGTCAATTTATTAGAGGGATGTAAATCAAAGCCGATATATATATTTCATTAATTTTAGTTGCCAAAGTAAACACATTTTTGCTAGGTCCATCTAGGAACAGTATTACAACAATAAAATGATTTTTGTAAACTAGGTAAAATGACAGAAAATGTCAGATCCAAATTAAATAACATTGGTCTCTGATTTTGTGATTTTTTTAGAAACTATATAGTAATGAAAAAAGCACATTTCGTATTGAATAATGTTATTAACATATAAAATCTGTGACTTTTACTTAAACTAAAAACTGATATATATAAGTATATAGTAATATAAATAAGCTTTCAGGGGTACAAAACATTTTAATTTGAAGAAATTATATTGACAACAAAAAAATAAACTATGTTCTACATTACATTAAAAAAAAAAACACGCACTACAGATTATACAAAATAACAAAAAAACGTAAAAGCCTTTATTTTTGAATGGACATTCTTAATTTCTGACTCTAAAAGATCATTAAATGTGAGAAATTAAGTCGGTTTTCAATCCAAAAATAAAGTTTAGTCAAACTGTTCTATTACTAATCTAATTTAAATTCATGTTAAGTCTATAATTTTTAAACTAGAAAATCATTAACATGTTCAGCGACAATAAGTTCAATTACCAGAAATTAATGAATAAGGTATGTCACTAATCTGATCAACAAAGTTTTTAAAACTGCCACGAGCGAGCAAACGAAGTAGAAGTATGATACTATCGCGTCAAATGGATATACGTATTATTGCCTACAAATTGTGATCGCAGGCTTGCTTGCAGGAGTGCTAATTTATTTAAATATATTACACAGAAGCATTAGACCTTATGTATTGAAAAAAACGAGGGTATTACTTACAACTTTTCTGCAGATTTGCAATGTTCATGAGCTTCGTTTAATTTCGCGGACATTTTATGGCCAATTCCAATTATGCTCAATTGCACAATAGAATGCAGCAATAGCAAGATTATGTATTGTGAAGTTCCAAAAAATCAATACAATACCTAGGATAGGCCTTTGCGTTTGACGTTAACGAAGTTGTCGGAAGATGTCATTTATCTTTACAGAATATAAAACACAGATACCAGATTACATAATTGATGTTTGCATTTTGTAGCATAAATTTTAGATAAGAAAATTTAATCCTGTGATTTATTTTTAAATATGTTAAAAAGTATTGTAAAAGGGTAGTTCATATTCTAATTTTGTCCTTGCAAATAAGGCAGACAGTGTCAGTTGGTTTCCTAGAAAACATTTTGTAGCGTCTCCTAACTTCTAATCATATGACTAAAATAATTTAATAATTAAATTTTTAGCAAACATTCAACTACCTTGTTACGCATTAGACACTTTAAATGTTATGTGCTTTTTTTGGTTTTTACTTTGTTGAATTGAAACCTACCCTCAAGGCTATCCCCAAGCTCTAGCAACCTTCCTCCAAACAATAAAATAAATCTTGATTTTATATACTTTTAACAAATAACCTCTTCGCAAATGATAATCGATGTGTATTTTATTTTATAGATTCCGAAATGCTGATTTTTTTTCACGCCGCAGGACGTGGGTTCTATTCCCACCCAGCACAAACATTTGTGTACCATGAACATGTCTGTTTGTTTTGTGTGTGGATGTAAAGACTACCGTAGGACGGACAGCAGCATCCTTTTCTTAGTACTGTGGAACATACTGCAATTGCCAACCCGCCTGCCAAGTGTTGCGATTATGGCACATTTCCCCCAATGATGCGATCAATGGCGGAGGCCTATGTTCTTTGACGACCATGGTAGCGTCGATATATGAATGCGGAAGAAGCGCGAGAGGTGTGCCAGGACAGCGCCAAATGGAGATCCGTAATCTCTGCCTACCGAGTTACGGGCGTGAGTTATATTGTTATTGTTTTTTTCTTCGATAACTTAAAATAAAAATATTCTATTTAGTAACTAAAGGATTAGGTCAGGTTTCTATCTCACGAAGTTACGTTATCTTATACGGAAAAGCCGATAAATGGTAAAACTCGATCATCTTCAATTATGGGGAAGAGATAGACTTTCTTTTGTTATTTTCTTCTGTTATTTTTTGTGACAAGTTCAATTAAGTTTCTCAATTTTCGTTTTTCAATTTTTTCTCTTTAATACCTCAGTATGCTTCACGTTTTACGTAGTGATATATTAATATTTAAAAAATATTAAGTACATTTTACTTTTAGGGCGTCGATAATCACTAATATATATCGTTATCAACCTCACGTGCTCGCCAATATTTGCGCACAAGCGGATAAAAATTATTATCCCTACAATGAAAGTAGGGTGTGGGAGTAAAGCATAATATGCTACTGGTAGAAATGTCTTCTTAATTGCGCCTTATTTCATGTTAAAAGTTGATAGATTTCATTATTACATGGTTTAATTTCATCAAAAATTCAAATTAAATACATATACTGTTTAATGAATTGTTATAAACATTTATTTTTCATTTGACACGAATCGAAATGATCGATTCATATCGTTTTGGAGCTAAACTGATTTTCTAAGAAAGTTAAAATAGTCCTAACATTCGTACGCTTAAAATACTAAGCCTTAATACAACAAGTAAGCATAAATTAGCACTCACATACCGTAACAAGCATACCGTAATACCGTCTTGCCAAACTATTGTCGGTTTTTCTACTTTTACGCATATTTGTGTTTAACCGTTAATGTCTTTCTGTAGCATGTCACCAAAGTCCTAAATAACTGTTGATATAATAAGTTTATGTAAATAGATAAGAAAGCCGATATCGTCACAGCCTAACAAGCCTATTTCTTATAAGGTATTGGAAACAAACCAGAATGAAATTGGTGGCCTCTATTAGTAGACATGATTTATGGCAAAATATCTACAAGGTTTCGTATATGCTGTTGTAATGATGATAATCAATAAATCGAATGCGAGAAAAGTAAAAATATAAAATTCTTAGAGACAAAACCAGTAAGATCAAATAATTTTAAGAACTAAGCTTTTACAGGTTGTACATAAAAAAAACGTAATAACATCGACTACAAAGAAATTTGACTAAAAAATGAGTTATATATATGTGTGTGGATATGTGTCTCTGTGTGTCGTTTATAACATCGCATTTATGATTGTTGATATAATATGGGACACGTTAAATCTAAAGTTCAATAATTCTACTAAAGACATGCACACCACGTAATGTTTGACCAATAGAGCGCCTTGCGCCTTGCCACCTTAATACCTAAGGCCATTTAGATATAATTAGTGTTCCTCCAGTCTAGCCGAACATCTATCCAAGCGATTAACTTAATGTTTTCCGCGATTTAGTCAATTTTTCAACAAACAAAAATATATCTTCGCAGTTTGTATGGTCCAGGTTCCCAAATTTCTATCGCAAAACTTTAAATAACTTTTCTGTTAGATGGATTATCACCATCGTAAAGATAAGGATTTTACTACCTACTTTGCTCAAATCATCAACATCATTATGAGCCTATATCAGTGCACTAATGGACCAATGTCCAATGCCTTCCCCAATGCCTTCCACCGTATACAGTGCTTCGCGCACCGCATCCAGGGACATCAGTCAAATCAAATAAATGACGATAAAAGTCTTGGCGATGATTTAAAAAATAAATGATGGTAAAAGACAAAGAATAACAATTTCATACTTTTACCCCTGACACTTATATTGTACAAATATAAATTAGAAATAAAAATGTTGCTATTAAATATTAAATAAATTATTATATCAGACTTCATTCTCAAACAAACACGTGTTTTATAAATCTCCCCTAAAAAAACTACAATGTTCTTACCTCCCCTTTGTGAATAGGTACTTCCTCAGAAATCAACATTGTAAACTCTACCATTCCACTTTGCTGTTGCTAAGCGACAAACCAACAATCTCGTTTGGCTCGTAATAAGGAAATATTTTTATTTTATTCAGTAACTCTATATTCAATAACTGTAAATGATATAAAGCTTTTTTTCATGTATTTTTCTTTATTTAATTTTAATTTCTTTTTTTATTGATGATCTGTAATTAATTATTACCAATAAATTTGTATTTGTATTTGTTAAGATTAAAAATTTCGTTGTAAAAAAAATGTGGATTAAAAGTGAGCGTCGTGACTAAAATTGGGAAAATAAGATATACTTCGATAGTTCGGGTATGGCACAGAGATGAAAAATTTAATGTATTCGGACAAGTTTATGTTGGAAAACTGAGTGGCAGTGTTACTAAGAGCTGCCATAGAGAAACTCCATGTGGGATGTACTAAATAAAGACCATATTAAATTAGACAAAGAATCGAGGCTCGAAGCAAGTTGTCTATACATGACATAATAAATATTAAGATACGTAAATATAATATGCGTATAACGAACATTAGTTTCCCTATAACCTCAGTAGCCTTGTAATAAACTGTCATCAAATTGTAAACTGAACAAACTGAACGAAAATAATTTATATCGTACGGAAGTATGTCAAACGCAACTATCCATTTTTTTCTAGATAAACACCTTTTTTTGTACATAGCTGTCATACCCACTCAACCTACGTATTAGAATAAATATATTAGAACTAATAGTTTAAAGTAATAAATCAAACAAAATATCACAATTTGCGGTCAATTTATAATATCGCTAATGAGATTATAAACCAACTAAGTTCACAATCCGACGGTAACCTATACATACAGTTCTGTTTCGAATAGGGAGTTTGAAGGCGAAGCGCAGGTGTGACTCGTGAGAAATCTCACCCCTGCCTAGGTATTTAGCAGGCGGAGGGCTATTCGCATTGCTATACTGACTTATTCCCACGGCAAGGCGGAGTGGTCGCTCGAACTTCATAATAGTGGTGACGTAAGGGCGGAGTGATTGTATGTTCAAAAGTAATAATAAACTAAGTGCCAGTTTTATTCTTTTATTGTTTATGTTTTTTCAAGATTTGAAGGTAAACCTTTAACAAAAATTGTCTTCTTACTAAATCATTACAATCATTTGATGACAATAGTCGCTTTCACTTCCAGCAAATAAAACTAAAAAAAACTTAAATGACGCAGCGATCCAAGAGGGCCTTGGCCTTCCACAATAAAAGTCCACTTTTTACGATCTTGCGCCATCTCACGCCAGCCTTGTACTTTGAGGTACCGTAGGTCCTTTTCCACCTCATCTTTCCAGCGATACTCACGACTGGGCGTCAGCCACCCGGCCGTCGCAAATATGCACGCTTCACGCTCCGACCATCATCCATTCTTACCAGGTGGCTGAGTCTGCCGAATCTGTGTGCTTTTATCTCACCAATGATGTTCGGTTTGGCCACCAGTTCATTAATATCTTTTTTTCTCTATTTTTTCAAATTCAGTATTAATTGTTAACCAAATAAATGAATAATAATTAATACTGAATTCAAAAAATAACGTCGTAATATATTTACGATTTTAATTGTTTTTTTTTAAAACAATAGATATTATGAGACACTCGTAAAAGGTACACATATTGCAACGCTTCATTGTTTTGGTATATGTATATCAAAGAGATGGAGAAGAGCAGTGTTTTCGATGAAAACAGCATGCTTCAGCATCAAATCCGTTTCTAATAAGGAAAGGGTGGGAAAGGAAGGAGGATTTGTCGGTGAAGGGGATTAACAGGAGAAGGAAATGTCCATTTTCTGTCTATCCTCTCCACTCTCTATTAAAGGCAGGCAACGTATCTGCAACTTACAAATGCTTGTTGCAGATCCCTATGGGTAGCTCGTTTGCCACCTTCTTGTATAAATTTTATTTTATTTTATACTCTTTTATTTTATCAAAACATCGCAAGCACCCTAATTTTTTTTTTATACAAGAAGGTGGCAAACTAGCAAGCGGTCACCTAAGTGACCGCTACCCATAAACATCTGCAACAAGCATTTGCGAGTTGCAGATGCGTTGCCTAC